>UZAN01039507.1:61763-74702 GCA_900618425.1 Echinostoma caproni
AAGGCATATTCCTTCAATCAGATGTAACACATTCTTACGGGGGCAAACTGTGTTTGTAGTGGTGAATCATTGTGCTTGTTAAATGGCAACGATATAGCACCACATGATACCAAAGGTAATTTGGTTGGACAGTGCGATCCGACGCATGTGCTCATTTACTGACTGCGGCACTCCATCCAAGTGTGGACTGATGCGATTTCAGTTCTCGACCCGCAGTGAATCCTGTTGTCGAATTACCCATGGCCGGACATCAGCCGAGCAACGATGCATTCAAAGTAATCTACAAAGTACCCCAAACCAAATCAAACCAAGTTCGGAAACGTCACTTGGCAAAGACGAAAGCTGTAGCAATCAAAATCATGAACCCAGCCCTGTGCAAACAGAAAAAGATGGTTGACGCACTTCAGCTACCTTGGCCCCAACCAAACCTGTGTGATAACCCGAACCGGTAATTCGACAAATCACACAGTGAATAATAACAATACTTTATCTGGGGTGAACTCTGTCAAATATATTGGTGTAACCATAGATAGCAATATTCATTGGTCAACTCACATCCACATTTGCATTGGTAAACTGCGGCGCCTTTCATTTCAAATACGAAAGCTGAGTCAGTTTCGCGCATCCCATTTAGTTATTTCTACTTTTGTTTATCAGTGTGTTTTCCTCATCTTACTATACTGTTACCCAGGCATTTCTCCTGGTTTATTCAAACAGGACTTAACAGTCTTACATCGCAGCCTAAATATTATCACCCGCGTTTCTTCTAGTCCTGCGAATGAATTAGCTTGCAGCAGATCGCAAATTCCAATGAGAAAATCGCGGAGAGGATTTTCACCGACTCTGGCCACCCATTGCCTGCGGAGCTGACATGTTATCGTTCCAATCATTCAACACGCTCCTAGTTCCGCATTTAATTCAGAGTTGCTTGTGAGAAGTGATGTGTGATAATAGCTATTGATTGATGTGAGTTGACTATCCTGCGGATTTCACCTTCACGCATACCCCTCAGTTCGTCGATTCAAACAAAGGGAGACACAAATGAGAATCTGTTAACATCAATCCAAAGCCTCCCACCAAGTCAGGACTTCCATGCAGGTTGGGGACTGATTCGTCAACAAACCTGCAAGTTTGGATTGATAATTCGCATTTGACTCAATTAATAACACGAGATCCATGGATGGACCGGATCTCACTGAAAGATTTGGGCGTCGTGCTCATGATTATTGAGGACTCAATTATTTGTGAATCGCAGTACGGGATAATTGCTGTGGGGCCAAATGAACTATAACTGAGGACGATATCTGAACGAGCATGAATTGGAAATTTGGTTCAGCCACGGCGTGAGCTGGTTGGCACAGTGGTAGCGCACACGCCATCCATGCGTTACGTCCGGACGGGACGGTTGATATGCACCACGGATGCACTCTAATAAGAATGAAACTCGAGTGTAGTGCTTCCGGGTGTATGGTTGAATTGATGAACTGAGGATTGTGCCTGACATCTTAGTTCGAAAGATAGGCAGTAGGAAAGAAAATATTCCGGGAAACCGTATTCCTTCGTCGGCAAATACCAGGACAGTAGTTGCGGTCGCACCTTTAGACTTGAATAAGAAAAACCGGTGCTTGACGTTTTGTGAGGAAATTCGAAATGTACCACTACGAACGTTGCATAAAATAGACAAACGAAACTACGTTCATCGAAGATACATACAATTGCTGATTTTATTAACATTTCAATGATGCAAAAAAGTAATTTGTCAGTTTCGGTAATCTCCGCGGTATACATGGCGTATTCAATAATACGATAAAGAAGGTAAATCGCCTTTGACTCAAATTCATCCGGTGCTGATTTGAGTAGCGCTTTGCTTTGGAAGAATTGTCTAAGCATGCATTCATATTTATATGTATGCATATATATATATACGTATATATATATATTGCTGTTGTTGTTGTGATGAAAATGTGCTTCCTGGGTACAAGTACATCAATGAACTGGCAAAATATTACCGAATACGCGTGCCTGATGAGCAGCAAGAACCGCGAAACCGGTCGTGTGCTTCCAGGGAAATTTTCTCCAGTCATCCACATACTACTTACCACTACTTATTGTAAAATATGTATACATACAATGTAAAAATAAACTGTCATCACACCTAACTCGTTTGAGTTGGAACAATCCAAAACATTCATGGTTTTCATAAGCATTCACTGTTCTTTTTTTGTTACTCAACAATGTAACCATTCGTGAAACATTGGATGTTGTCTTGCACTTTATCGGTGAATCAATATTCTACCCTATCGACCGTGAAAAGTAGGGCTTCCAGAACTCTGCCGAAGTGTTTTGCCGGGGATTTTAACTTCAGGTCAAAGTCTTTGCAATGCGAAGTCCGATACTTGAAGAAAACAAACTAACGAAAATGATTAGAGAATACGCAATTCGAAGATCATCGTGCTCATGACATATCTGTCGTTTTGAATGAAATACAAAGAAAAACAAACAGCTTCATCACGATAGTTCAAGTCCCCGGTTGAACACAAATCACTTTAACTCGCTCTACTTCCTAGTTGTGAGATTGATGAGGAAAGACGGATATGTCAACCAACTTACGCGTCACAATTCAAATTAAACGAGAGGGTCTAGTTAGCTAAGACGTTTGTGTTCAACAGAACAACAAAGGTCGTCGGCACATGGTGTGTTATCGACAGTATAAAAAATGAAAAACAATATTCACTGCATCACAAAGGCACTGCATGAAAATGGATCCGCGAGAACGACTATTGCAAAAAAGGGGTGGGTCGTTGAATAAACTAAAGTGGATGGACGCCGTCTTAGACGAAACGTTTATGCTACCCGACCACGACGATGATCCAAATGGCAGACGGATAGAGCTGATTATTGACCGGTAATTCAGAACACGTGTCACGGAATCCGGCTTCAAACGGGCCCAGGGGTGGGTCCAATTTAATCGCAAGTCATCCGCCGGATTGCAGAAGATGTGACGGACCGCAACACCTTGTTGGTATGCAGATTCTATTCAACGATCGCCGCTTTCCGAGGTTCGATGCCACACCTTTCATTCGATATTAACTTTCGCTCTGTTTGACTTGATACCATTCGTGAACAATCTGTCGTTACCCTGGAAGTGTACAACTGTGCACCCTCTCTTTTCGGTGATTATGAACCTAGTGGGCATAGGAAATGAGGTTTAGGTGTGTCATTTTCACCTCCCTATCGGTCGGACCTGAAGCCACACGTTTGTTCTCTCCTGCATCCCTCCCCTCAAGGATTTCATATTTTCACCAAATGTGACTTGGATATAGGTTCCACAAATCGCCACAAATAGGCAGGAGTTAACTACCTTCCAGGTTCATGATGAACCTTTCTACTTCTACCGAAGTTTTTATTTAATTACTTATATTTTTTTTACACAAATGAGGCCGTACATATGAAGTAGATGTCTTATTTACAAATCAAACAAAGATGAATAACCGTGCATTTGTCTTGCATTATCGCTGATACTTACAGCTCTCCGTCCAGTAGTTGAGCCCAGCTGTTCCGAGAAGACCACTTCTGGTAAGCGTGACCTTGCAAAATTATACTCAGATTTGCCTATAGTGAAATCACTTTCCTGTGATTTTGTATGATTTCCCACACCGCAGAGTGTAACATCAATGCTGAAAAAAATAGCAAAATCAGTTGGACCGTGTTGATTGTGATTTCAAGGTCACGTGATGATGATGATCATGATGATCATGATGATAAGAAAACAAATTTTGTAATTCACATTCCACAGTAATTTGATCGCTGTCTTTCACTTCCTCAATTGTTCGATGAGCGCTGTATCATTTGATTAGAAACAACCAACCCAACTGATCTGCACAATAAATTGAATACCACGCTGACCTCATTAAACTGAAATGAATATTGAATATTGTGCTCTTGCTATCCTATTTTAGATCGCACCGGATTTTGTCCACCAGAGGGATTGAGATGTGAGTTTCGGGTATACGCGATCATGGTGTATCACTCGTTTTATCGAAACCGTTTTCCGATGTTTGCTAGCGGAAAATCTTGATTCTTGCCGCGTAGTTTCGATGATTCATCCCCTATCAAACTGAACTGAATGCCACCGTACTAGGCAGTAAACTTACGAATCAGCTTGACAGGAAAAACACTCTGTGTTCTTTACTCTCGTCACAAAGTCCCATATTGGTTTACTGCGTGTATTGCCATCATGACCTAATTGGCGTCCAGTGCATAATACCAAACACCCGTGCACGGATCGGGATAGTGCACTTGTCCGATTGTGTACTAGTGTCGGATTCACGCCAGACTGCGACCTGCGCCAATCGTGTATAGACATCTAACCCAACGCTTTTGTCGAAGAAAGATGATTCACTCATTTCAATGAATATCAGAGTAAAACCAAGTAGGAATGATTAATGCTTCATCCGATATATCAATAATAGTCGCTACTGTTTTGTGCTAAAACTTCACTATCCTTTGTGTTGCCCGGACAGGATAGCCTTGCGGAGTGTTCAGGAGCGCCGGATTGGATCCCTTTGTGTTGTGGGAACCTGGAGCCAGCAGTGTCAGGTTGAATGCGTTCGGACAGATAATGTCCAAATTATTTCATATGGTTACTGGATGACTAATTGAGACGGGACTTGACCTTTTGTCAAGTGCAGAGAATGGAATTTTTTTCAAGACAAGTGTAGGTGTTTTATCACCATATAATCGGTGGGGTCTCGCCATTAGTTAAATGGGTGGTGGCAGTTTTTTGACGACATTAGATATGTCAGATGTGCAAACATCAGAAACGGAGCAAACAGGAAATAAGTTGAATCAACACACACCTATCCTGACAATAGATTGCAAGTGATACAGAGGAAAATTAAAGGTCTCGTCGATGTTATGCCACATGTTGAATGAGGCGTCAATACTCAAAAATTGTCGTTGTCTCAAATTCCTCTGCTACTGACTCGATTAAAGTTCATGATGTTGAAGGATCACCTAGGTAGTATATACACGTACATAAATGTATATATATACATATATGAATCTATTCTGTTCACCTTCCGTGATATTGTTCACCGGTGTTCGAATTGCATACGATTTATTCACATCCGGTCTCCCCCATCTACTACAAATCGCCAGATCTGTTTGACACCATGGAGACACAGTGCCGCGGCTCGGTGATGGCAAGTATGTTATTTTTTCGAACATAATGTCGGTCAGGCGCTTGCAACATTTGTTCTTATGCGAAAAGCTAAATTTGATGGAGTAATCGATGGAAATTACTCAATCTCTTTTTCTGGTCCTCGTTTTATGTTTCAAACGATTTTTTTATAATAATGCTTACTATTGCAATATCGGATTTATTCGTGGAATTTTTATGCAATTTCAATTAGGAAATGTTGTGGCTTACAACTGACTGATTTGTATTCATATATGCCCATGGTGAAGTTGATTGATCAATCGATCGGTTGATCGATTGACTGACTGTTTGAATACTGGCTTGACGGAATTCGCATGTACTACGACGTATGAGCCGGACTCTACCTGCCCTCCTACAAGCTGATCGTTCTTACTTGCTTCCCGGTTTGTGACCCGGCTACATATTTGCTGTTTACGATAAACGTATTACTCCATTCGTTGTGTGCTCAGTTGCCTACCAAATTTGGGACACAACAGAGGATTTTTTCATGCAAGTTTTCGAAACTTCTCTATATTTCCAACAAATGTTTTGCTTTGAGTTCTTTCAAGAAATGAACGTTAACTGGTATGTATGTTTTGGAGAAATCTCAGTGGAAAACACCTTTCTATATGCATGAATGCAGTCAGCGCTCGATTAATCAAACGTATTTTCCCTGTTCACTCACCCAGACCGAATGAAGACTTGCCCCGTCCCTGATACACAAAGTGAGCCAAAATATGAACATTTTCCATGATAATTTTTCCGATTGGAAGTCTAATATGCACATACTTAAATGTTTCGATCAAATCTTTAAAAAATAACCAGCCTCTTAGTTTCTATCTGCGGCTCACTACGTTGAACATCACCACATGAAAACGATCTACTGTAGTATTATTTTGGATGATAAATCAATTAGGCAGAATATAGAATAAGTTAGGACTCCATGATGGGAAACTTATTTGATTGGAGAACGAAACTCCATTTAGGACCATTGTATGGTATGCCGTGGCCAATAACTGAGTACAATTACGACAACCGAACAAACCTTGCACGTGTAGACTGTATTAACCGGCCGGATGCATCCAAGAAGAATGAAGCCGGTCTGTGTAACAGTGAGACAGAACTGGATTGATTGCAACTCGTGTTGCACTGAGGCATGTATCCAGTACGGTAAAAAAGGCCTATACACAGGCAAACCACCTCAACCGATGTCATTTTTCGGGCTCTGAAGTTCTGAAGACCATTGTGCACTCAGTGCTCAACCGGATTCATTTCAAAATAATGAATGAGTAAATATCAGTTTACTTCCTTTCTATTTACTGAATATACAAATTTACAGTAAATATTCAGGAGGGGAGGCCGCAGTCATACAAAAGCTGCCTAAGAAGACAGGCGGGGATGGAGCGGGTTGATCTGGAATTTCCATTCTCATGAGTAGCATACTCATGCTCGCAAAACGTCATTTCACAACGAATCAGATTGCAAGGTCAAAATACGCAATATTAAACTCAGCTGTACATTAATAGTGATATAATTTACATCAATAATGATAACAAAGTCAATGTTATTATTAAAGTAGGAATAAGTATTCAGGAAGAACAAAAAGTGATTATGTTCACACGAGCATCATGTTCATGTTTTTAATTTCGACGGTCACCGTGGATAACCATTCAGCTTATGAACTGGGTGCTACTTCACAAGCGCTGATGATGACACCAGTTGATGAAACCTTAGTAAACAAATTGCTAAGCTAGGGCGAACAGGCTAAATAGAATTGAGTAGGACTTGCTAACCGTAGGATTTGCGACTAATGCTGACTGCCTAATTCCACACAACGTGAGCATTTTCATCCCGGCTATAAAGGCATATTCCTTCAATCAGCTGTAACACATTCTTACGGGGGCAAACTGTGTTTGTAGTGGTGAATCATTGTGCTTGTTAAATGGCAACGATATAGCACCACATGATACCAAAGGTAATTTGGTTGGACAGTGCGATCCGACGCATGTGCTCATTTACTGACTGCGGCACTCCATCCAAGTGTGGACTGATGCGATTTCAGTTCTCGACCCGCAGTGAATCCTGTTGTCGAATTACCCATGGCCGGACATCAGCCGAGCAACGATGCATTCAAAGTAATCTACAAAGTACCCCAAACCAAATCAAAGCAAGTTCGGAAACGTCACTTGGCAAAGACGAAAGCTGTAGCAATCAAAATCATGAACCCAGCCCTGTGCAAACAGAAANCAATCAGCTGTAACACATTCTTACGGGGGCAAACTGTGTTTGTAGTGGTGAATCATTGTGCTTGTTAAATGGCAACGATATAGCACCACATGATACCAAAGGTAATTTGGTTGGACAGTGCGATCCGACGCATGTGCTCATTTACTGACTGCGGCACTCCATCCAAGTGTGGACTGATGCGATTTCAGTTCTCGACCCGCAGTGAATCCTGTTGTCGAATCACCCATGGCCGACAGCGTTGGTTTAACGGTGCATGCCATACTCACTGTGTTGTTGGTTCCGAGTACATACTTCCAAATGCGCGTGCACCAAGATTGTGTACTTGTTAGGTTGGGTACCAGAGTTCGTTTCAAGATTACCACTGATCTACGATGGGGGATATCATTTTTACCCATTGGCTCTGTCTGTCGCACGGAAACCGAGACCTTGACGATAGCATGGGGAAAATATGACTACACTGTTGGTCGAGTGATATTTAGGTGCATTGTGTACACAACTGTGAAATTAAGTCGATGATAAGTAGCATAATGTGAACCTTATATAATGATTAGCGAACTGACGTGAGTTGCTTTATGCCGTTTAGGTGTATTCTTATTCTATTAAAGTTTGACCACCAATTACAAACTAAATGAAATGTTTATATTAACCGAACAATAATTTCTTCTCTCCGGGATGACATGGTTTCACGACAGTGATTTGTAAATTCACTAGACTGATTTGTGCTCGTGTTTGTTTTATTTTACTGCGTTCTGGGATGAAGATAGGATTTTTTTAACTGCACCGTAGTACGACGATTCTGGAATTAATAGATCAGTTGTGTTCGTGATTAGTAGTTCGTTAAAAGGCAATCATTAATGGACCGTTTACGGCCAGTAGACCTCGCTCTCGCGGCTAAATCGTTCAAACTTTGGTGTCACGAGTAGTCAGATCCCGTCAGAAGACAACCTGCTGTGGTGAAGTCTGTCTGTTGCTTGTTTCCAAGCCGCTGTGAATCTCATCCCCGATACATTCAGTAAACCAATGTGACGCTATCGTGTTGCTCACCACACACCACCCCCCTCTCGGTATAAATTATTCATTCTCTGTGTGAGACACGGAATATCGCACATCGTTGTACACCCAGAGTAGATTCGTATGGACGTGTGTGGATCAGACCTAGACTGTGTGTGTGTGTGTGCGCACCAGCTCAGATCCACACGCGTTCACAGACTGAGGGATATTATTATTATCATCTGAAATTTCGCATGTGATTATATTCGGAGCATGGTTTTCTCAAATGCTCCAAAATTTTATTCCTTTCTATTTTACAGTTCTGAACATTCAGCGGGAAGTTGCGTGTTCCGCTGGTCCTGGATCAGGTATGCAGATCAGTAGTTTCCGAATCTGATTTATTCTTCAAATTCCCTTATACTTCTACTNGATGCAAGATAGTGACACTTATTCAGTAGCCTCGGTGGGGTTCAAAATCAAACATCGACGATAACCCAGATTTTTCCACATTCGAATGACTCATTTAACTGATTGTGGCCTTTAAAATTAAACCAGGTACCACGTTAGCTGACTGCAACAACAGGTTTTCCACATTCAGGCCCCTACCTCAAAACAATGTGCCAAGTAGTTAGGAGTGACGTGAAGGATTTAACATTTGGTGAAAGCCTATTAGTGAATCAGTAAGCGGGAATTTCGCCATGGAGAAAACCTGCGACCGTGGCAAAGTTGAGCAGTAGAGCAGTGCCATTAAGTAACTTGAAAATGCATTATGGAAATTGATTACCTTTTCAACAGTTTTACAGTTAATGAGTAAGAATATGCACTGATGGAGTAGACATTCATTTGGTGGCATTTTTCTAGAAAAATAACGGCTATCATCAGACGATGAATCGAAAACCAGGACAGTGCAGAACTGCAAAAGAGAGGCACTGAACGTTTGGAGTTTCATACCCGATGGCTGAAGTGTTACGAGAGTTATGGACTACCCCATTTTTCCGGGATCCGAGATACAGACTACTCGACGAAAATTGAGTGTTGCAATTCGATTGAGGATGTGGATGAAGAAGAGAGTTCTCTAAAATTCAGAATAGGTGTCATTTGAGAAAAAGGGTGAAGTCTAAAAGGACAGAGTGAATAGGACAACTTATTTTGGTCTTCCGGACATTCAGATGGACTGGGTAGCTTGCATGAGGGTAAACCGCAAGCAGCTTGAAGTCAGTACTTCTAATTGGGATTTTTGCTTCAGAAATTCAAGCTTTTGAATGCATGGCTAGCATGATGTATGGGACAAGGACCCATCGCGACATTATTCATTTTTATGATAGGGTGGAACCCTTAGTCATTAAAACGTGCTGTTATGTGATGTAAACAAGCAACCGAAATCCAGAGAAAGCAAGTGGGGAACCACGTAACACCCAGATAGGCTACGTAGGCTACTGAACCGGAAGATAGCAAAGGTGTCTACTACCAAAGTTTAGTGGCGATTACGGTGGCAAGCAAGGTTCGAAGTATACCGATGACAGCAACCAAACCTCGGCTCCACCACCATCTGTGCATTTAGAATATGAGGGACCGGGAGAATAAACGGGCTTTCTGCGGTCAGCCAATCGTGAGAAGAAAAAGTTCAAATTTGTATCGATCTGTGTTGCAACAAAACGACTCGGTTATAACCAGATAGAACCATTAATCGACATTTTTCCAATAACTTGAAGCAATCAAACTTAGAAAAGAATAGGCTGTGAAGTGTGAGGAAAGTACAAGAGTCGTAAGCATCCGGGCATGAGCAAACAACAGCGAGAAGGCCGAGAACAGAGGGTTATCATAAACAACCAATGAGAGAGATAAGTTCAGCAGGTGCTGCAATATACCAGATTTTAGGTTCAATAGTTGGCAGGTGTAAAATCGGATAAGGATTAACTAGTAAGTACCGTGGAGAAATGCCAACATAGCCCTTTGGACACGTGGTCAGTACAAGGGACAAATGAAAATGATTAAAGCACAATGGTAGAGAGTCTGCGCTCTTTAATTAAACCACATGCAGGAAATTAGCCAATTACAAATAGCACACAGAAGTGAACTCTACTGTGGATGGGAACGAGGTTGTTGTCCGGTGTCAAATCGTCACTCAGGGTCCTATTTTCAGTGAACTGTGTTTCCAATGTTTTCAGCTACCGACAGGGATCTAGTCTTAGAATGTTAACTTACAATGGGAAACCCTGCAGGAATTCGTTTTGGTGGCAGGCTTTCAACTGAAGGTAAATTGGACGTCTAATCGAAACTTAAACAACAACAACAACAACACAATATTTACGCCCAAGTAAATCAATTTTCCACAAGCCTTGGTGAGTCTTTGGAGCAGTGATCTGCAAGATTAGTTTATACTCTGCAGAGAAAACTGATCAGAATGCAGGGGATACTCCTATTCCATCAGCAGTTGTTGACTTAGACCAAGATGGGTTAAGAGAGAACTAATGAGAAGAAAAACAATTTTTATTTACTAGAAATTAACATTGATAATAATTAAGATGTAAATTTGGTGTACAATAATACTTGATTGGCCTGCCTTTATTCCTTAGAACTTAGAACGTTTAACTTCAATGCCCAACGCACAGGTTCCACATTGACCTCTTTTTTCAAAACAGAAAACAGAGTTACAATCACATTGAGATTCGGGCTATTCAGGGGAATTTTCATGAACTGAATCTTAGAGTCACTCATTTTTTTGAAGTACAAAAAACAAGTAATAAGTGAAACCGGTTGCCTTACCTAAACATAGTTAATAACCTCTCATGAAACATGATACGGAGTGATATTCTGAAAAACGCTTACTGTCCCAGACGATTTCATTGCAAGGCTTTATGGAAAGAGTTTGGAATAATTCTTGAGTCGCTCCGTTTTGATTATATTAGCTTTTCATATTTGGTCAAGTTTTCAGATTTTCATGTTGAGATTATTTTATCTTGTCAATCAACGTCAAGCACGTTTCATTGACAATCATGCAGCCTAGGATTAACGTAGATCGAAGTAAACAAGGAATAACATATTGTCCATACATAAATCACTGATATAATTTATAAATGTAATAAACTGAATTTATTCTGAAAGAAAAAATATTATTGCATCACAATCGGCCACTACCATATATATATATATATATATATGTATATATATATATATATATATATATATATCAAAGATTCTGAATATCCTTGGTGATGTCTGTTGGTTAGGCAGAAACTATTCGTCAAACGCACAAAGCTAAATCTATTGATTCCATCGTTTCCAGTTTTTTGATCAATAAAAGGGCATCAGGTGGATTGAATGTTCAATGAAATTAACATAGTTTTCCGCACTGAAAGCTAACTGAAAATTGAAACTATTATGACAAAAACAGGGAACACCAATCATGTATGTCTATTCATCAAATGAAGAACACTAACATGCGGAAGGATTGATAAATATCACTAAGAGAAATAGTCAGGAGAACACTGAGAAAACGATGTTTCCAGAATACTATCATGGAAATTGAAGGTGCGCGGGCATATCTCGTACTTTGTGAAAACAATACGGATCGCATTCTACTACCCAGTACTAAAATACTTTCCTATTAAACTGAGTTGGGAAGTGAAAATTTGGCAAGTAGGATGAAATCTTAATTTCCCAGGTCTAAAAGCGCTGTTCAGAGAATACCGACACAAATATTAATGGTTTATTACAAAATTTGACAAAAACGTGTGCTGAACAAACGTGCCTCCAAAGCTCTATCTACTGAGCTACTACAATAGAATACGTAACTCAGGGATACAACACGGCGCGACAGTTGTATCAGGGCTTTAGCATGTATAACATGGTAGATGAGGAGTTGGGAGTTGGATGCAAAATTTGGAAAAATCTATTGCAGAGTGTGAATGTTTGACTGAAATGTAAGACCGTGGAACTTCGAATCAATAAACACCGAAGGGTAAGGAGTGTATATATATATATATTATAGGTACCACCTATGCAGTAGATAGCATTCGTCTTTTCCATTCATGCAATTTTGCAGTTAAGTCAAATTGCAGTTTAAATTTTAAGTGCTTATAACTGCTCCCTTTTTATACAATCTGCATACTTTTCGTTTTCCCCTTTGTTGAAGCAAATCGTGCAAAAGCAAGTTGTCCTATTCTCTTTGAAGGTATGTTCCTGTTTGGAGTTGTTGTCTTCAGTGCTCCATAGATAGAGAAATAATTTACAGCAAATTTTCTATAAAACTTAAAACACAAATAAAATCAGGAACAATTTATTTCTTTTGATTATTTAATGAATACTCTTCGAATGATATGAATCTGACGCCAGGTTGTTTCTCCCCAACTTTTTCGAGGTGTTTTTAATTGCACACTATTAGAGTTATGAGTACCGGACGGGGAAATCCCAATAGATCAGAAAAGTTAAACATTCAGTGATATAAACCGGCAACCGTAGAAAACAGCGACGCAGTCTACCACCAAAAACTAGATGGTGGT
>UZAN01039507.1:82538-92708 GCA_900618425.1 Echinostoma caproni
CCCATTGCCGAATTGTTCAGTACTTGTTTGTCATCTGGAACGATCCCCGATTGTTAGAGGTCAGCCCGGATCAGACCAATCCCAAAGAAAGGATCGTCAAAGTACCGTCCAATCGCCTGCACATCTGAGTTGTTGAAGGCTTTTGAAAATGTTTTGCTGCACCGCATGATACCCCACTGTAACGCCCAAGCCCCCTTTACAATTTGCCTATAAACCCCACTTATCCACACTTGACGCCGTTGCTCATATTGTTCATTCTGTTGCTTCCGTCTTAGACAATGGCGCTGGTACGACTCATTTAACTTTTCTTGACTACACAAACGCTTTTGGTTCTCTCGACCAAAGTGTGCTTATTGATCGCCTTTTTGAGTTTGGTCTAACTCCTGAAGTCTTGAATGTACTAATCAACTACTTCTCCCGTAGGACTCAGTTTACTTCACTCAATGGTGTACAATCTTCTTCTATTAACATTGAAGCCAGTGTTTTTCAGGGCGCCATTTTGTCCCCTTTCTTGTTTTCCATGTATATACAAAATCTGCCCATTCCCACCAACTTTATTGCTTGTGAGTATGCTGATGATATTGTGATTGGTTGTCCAGCCCCTATTTCGAACAGTTTTCGGCCTCTCCAGGACAGTCCGAATGAGCTTCACGATTGGTCTGTGACCCGATCCCTTGTACTTAACGTCAGTAAGTGCATGGAAGTTCCATTTAGTCTTAAAACCGGTCCCCGTTATTTTTCATTAATGGATAATCTCCCTGATCTTAGAATAAACAATCAAAGTATTCCCAAATCTGCATATGTTAAATACCTTGGTGTCACGCTTACCCATAACCTATCCTGCTCATGTCATCAACGTTTCCACTAAAGTTCGAAAACTGTCCTTCTATGCTTACAAGCTCAGGAAACTGTCCGTACCGTAGAATCTTATTATTATATTTGTCATTACCTGCGTTCTTCCACACTGGCTATACTGCTCCACGATTTTTATCCCTGGACTGAAGGTAAAGGATTTCTCTTTATATTCATAATCCCTTAAACTTTGTCCCGCTAGAGTGCAGTTGATGCAACTGTTTTAGTTAATTTTTTTATTCCCAAGCATCTTGACGCTTGTGATACATTCATTGACAGGATAACACATGATCAAGGGCACTGTCTGCACCAAGATATCGCGAAAGCCCTGTCAAACCCCCGGACACGCTCCAACCATCAACTCCCTCCTGTGTGGACTTCCACATATCGAAACAATGTAATTCCTTACCCAGCTCGTTTACTAGCAAATCATCAGCATATCCTCACCCACCTCAGGGAAAAACTGTTGCCCTAATTTTTTCTCTCATTTATTAAAATGCAGAATTTCTCACACTGTATGTTGTTGTTTACAATTATTTTACCTATCCACTGTAAAACTCGTAAACTGCTAAAAATTCACCTTTTGGGTGCATAAAGCTTTTCTTGACTTGACTTGACTTGTATCGCCTTCGTACTTAGTTGTTCACCACTCCACCACCGCCACCACCACCACTCCACGTTCTCCTTATTCGTGACCCGTTAGGTATCTACCTATTGATCGACACACACACGTATGCCCACACAGGTTCAATGTTCCAGTTCCTCATTCGATTGTCAGTTTGAACCCCTACAATTGATTGTTTGGCTGCCAGCCATTGAACCCCCGTGCATTTTTGCTTACCGCTTAAGACATTCTGACCGTTGACTTTGACTGAACTGCACTCACCAGCAGTCGTTGAGTTGGACGCTTAGACAGCCATTGAAGGCTCATTTTGACGCACTATCGTTTGATTGTGTCTGAACAGTGCACACACGGACTCCCCGAGTTGCCTCACGGTTCGTAGTTTGTACTGATTTTCCATTAACCATTCGATGTTCATAATAGTACCGAATTTCAAGTTAATCTCATCGTGTTTGGACTGCGGGGTTTACTCGTCACTCGATTGTTAGGACGGATAACCAGTGTGCAATCCGCATCACAGAATCTTCTCAAGGTAAGGTAATCAAATTACTAGGCGTCTAGAATTAGATGAAACTTCTCGAATTATGGTAGTAAATCCCAGTCTGTTGAAACACCTATTCACCATGAAGGTTTACTTGATAACGAATGTCATTCTATGGATAGATTCTCAAATCTCAATCACCACCTCTTCATTGTTTAACCCTTGTGGTTAAGTAGTAACTTTAAGGATTGATAGTATCCTACAACCTTCGGTTTTTTTTCGGATAATCATTTGCGAATATCCCATTGTAGGAACCCAAATTCTTCATATAATTGCTGTCAAGTTTTACAAACACCTGCGTAGATGACAAAATATCAGCTATATTGAACTTTTTCATATCTTATAGCATATACATTTGCCGATGGAAATAAAAGTGATAAAATTTAGTTTTCCTAGTTGCAGGATAGTTAATTGGCTGGCGCCAAAAACAAACGGAATTCGGAAAATTTAATAATGCGGTGAAGCATCAAAATTACAAAATGAAGCACCACATGTGGACGTGTATTCGACTAAAACGGAAGCCGCCAATTTGTACAGTATCAGACAATCCACGATACAAAGCAGAACTTTAACAAGTAATCGGGTGCACTCCAGTCAGTGGGGATCATCGGTTATGCGACCAGGAAGCTGGAACATGAGCCATAGAAAGAATATTTTGAATAGCATACGGATGAAAAGGTGCGCTTGAGGTGGTCGAGGAATAAGGAACTCAATGGATCGCACAGATTGTGTGGAGGGTCCGAAAAACTATCCAGCATTGGCATGCCGTCTCAAGATGAAACATATATATTCATAATTTTTGAATGTCAGCAATCTTCCTAAAACGGTCTCAATTAGCGACTAATCCACGTAAGTCCACTTCAATAGTATACTAGAGAATCGAGGACCACTAGTGGGCATTTCATTGGCTTCTGTTTACTCAAAAGAACATCTGATTTTCTTATCTGTACCTGTTGCAAATAAGTTGTTCCAATATCATTTCAAGATGTTCAGTCATGATTTCAAGAGGTCTGAGCATCATTTCAAGCTGTCACGTTGACCTCATCGGTACTGACAAGCCTCCCAGCAACATATGAATGAGCATCATCTGGTACAGATTTTTCTATCTTCCGCTGAAGTGCAAGAGGGGGGAACGATTGTGAGACATGCCTTGGTTACACACACCTCGATTCCCATGGCAAACATATGATTGTTTGTTTTGGAAGTACGCGTACTTGTCTGTGTGTGTTTGTATGTTTGTCCCCCTCCGTTGATACCAGAGAATCATGCGCGATCAACGCTTGAGCCACCGCTTACCTCCGTAGCATAATACTGCAATAGAATTCACAAGCTACACCTCAAGCGGTCACAACTGGGACAACCATCGAGCATGCTCAATCAATTTACGCATCAGTGTTGGCCAGATTCACATCCAGTTTATTCCGGACTTTCCGGTTATATTCCATCTCTGCGACGCTACCACAGAACAGGCACTTTCAAGTACGGAACAATCCAAATTACTATTTTGGTCATATATCAGGAACGAAATGAGATATCTCTATCAAATCAAATGCCATAGCGACAACTTAACGAGAGCTCTCGACATATGCCATAAATTTCATAACAGGTACAGAATTTTATAAGAAAAAGGAAGTTCAAAAATTGCAATGTGTTCAAAAATGCACTTTTCTCAGCATGGGATCTGAATTCTATAATATTTATCGCTGAGATCATACAGTCTTACTTCAAAACTTCCATCATTACATGGTGATGATCCAGACAATGCTAGGAGGCTTTTCAGGGTTGATGAGGTCAACGAGACAGCTGGAAATGATGCTTAGATATCTGGAATTGATACTCTAACAACTTCAAATGATACCCTTACCTCTAAATCACACGTTGCATCTTGGAGTGACATTTGGACAACTTGAAATGCAAAATACATAGAGTCGATGTTGGTTTAAACACTATATTCGTAGCAATACTGTTTATCACCAATATAAGATTTTCACTAGAACCCTAAGTTACTGACCTGAAACCAAATTTTGGTGATTGATGGGAGAGTGACAATCTAGGGATCTGGTTGTTTGACATCACAGGACACGCACAAGCAAAAGCATCAAGAGCTACCGTGCTCCGGACTTCATGCCTAAACAAGCTCAGTTTAATTTCACGCTCCCCAGCGGAGTTTCCTGGCCAAGTATTAGTCGGAAAAGGTACCATCACCAAATACAGTGCATATCAGGATGAGTTAAATTACCCTGTGGAAGCTTTTTAGTTGCACATAAAAAATCTTCGGGAAAACATTCAGGGGTTCTTGGCCTAGAGATGAATACATTTCATCAGAGTAGAATTCAAATGTGTAATATGGGATAACAAGGGGCAAGTTAACTGCCCAATAAAATATTCCCTGGTGTGCAATTGTGAAAACAATGGTCAAACTACCGTCGACGGCGATGATATTTGGGCCTAAATTGTGTGTACTGCAACCACCTACATGATCTTGACAGATAGAAAATGTAATTGTGATTTCCAACCCGAGTGAGCCAAGGGTGAATGCGGTGAGCGGCGGATCAATATCACTCACCACGCAGAACACGGAACCTCGTGGAGATCATTAGACTATTCTTAAAATAGTGAAATTACAAATAAACCTTCGCTGAACAAGCTTTGTACCTAAGGCATATAACGCGAATCAGAATCAGTGGCTAGCAGATGTCTTTCATTGAACAGTGTTGGATTCGAAATCACTTCAACCACTGATCAAATAGTTCCATGTATAACAAAACTCGAGCTGTGTTGGCTGAATCATTTGTTTGGTGCTTCTGAAAACCAAAAATAATGTTGTAACAGGAAAGACGGGATTTTACCTGTTACGAAACCATGACAGATATCTTCGAATTCTAAAATGAAGTATGTTCGTTGCAAACATGTTTTTTGTCTGAATAATTCATGGAGCGGTTTTCACGGATACAATAGAAATTGTGAAAAAATGATGGCCATTGCTGTACTTTCAGTACAAATCAAGGTCTCAGGGTGAAAAGTTAAACTAGTAACCGATTGTATGGAGATTTGCAGGTGGGTGTGCAATTAAATACATATAACCTACTCTTGAGCAACTTCATATCGGATTCTTTATTGAGTTACTTCTACTGATAAGTTACGATAAGGTTCCAGCTAAAAGACAAAGTGTTACTCAAATCGCATCCAAGAGTCTTTAAGTGTTCGTTTACTCACTTGAAGTGAGGTACACCGAACAAATTACGAGTCACCATTAAGGAGTATAGCAAACACCATCCTTTCCGATTGAGAAACGGGGAAGGTAAAAACGCAAAAGGCGCTATCCGCTGGGGCACATTGTTGATCAGATTGAACGTCTCATTTATCGCACGTCCCTCCCCAGCCATGCCGGAAGGACCGGCCTATCATGATATGCATAACTGATTTGATGGTTATCCGTGAAATGGAATCCCCAATGCAACCAAACGCACTTTGCTAGAGGCTTCAACCTTGTCATAGACTGGGATGAATAAGCGAAAAAATACCCAGCCGGGGGATGCACCAATGACCTAACTGAGATATGGTTGGATGAGGTAAACAAATGTAGTATATTGGCTTTACCTAATTTTAGGTGATCAACGAAATGAACCTACCCTATATAAATGTAACGCACGTTTATTGAATTTATCAAAAAGAAACAGCTTGACCGCCCACAGGACAGTGTTCTTTTCAATTTGGTCATCGGCAATTTTTACTACAGCCTATTGAATGCCAAAACCCACACTTCATGATTGAAATGACAATTATAGTTAAATAGCTGCTTATATTTTCGTACATCGCAGCAGAATGCGCCGCACTTCGTTGAGACATCTGTACAGACATTTATTTTAAATGTCAAACAATAAATTATCTGACATTTGTCGGGAAGACAATCCAAACTAGAAAATAAAATTTATAAAATAAAATAATTAATTATATCTTACGAAATACATTAGAGTACACGGCTATTTTGGATTGCAACATGAATACAAATGTTGATGGTGGTGTGTTCACCTCAGCTGGGAGTGTTGTTCGTACTGATAATATTGCCCTGTCTGGTTACGAAACGTCTGAGAATAACAGTTTCAGCAGGCAGAACACATCACCTCCTACATCCTCATCTCGAGCAGCAATCGTTGCCATAAATATCAAATCCCATATTATTGGGAGACACATTTACTGGAACACATGTGCTAAATGCCGCGTATAAATGCAGCACAAATGTTTTGGTTTATAAGATGGGCCCGCTGCCCAAATTATTCATTTATTCCGTGGCACAGATTCAGTGTTCGGTTGAAAATGTTACTGTAATTTGTGATGTACGGTTGCATACTGGGGAGCATTGCACGTGATGCACACTACCCCTGTAATTGTATTTCAAATGCACCAAATCAAGTCATTTCTCTATTTTTACGAACATTATGACTACGCTTCAATTAAGGAACGCATTGAATCACTTTATCACTGCCGCAAATGCACTGAAAAATCATGTTGAACATGAAGCATCTCACCAGTTGAATGCACGGTCGCAGACGCAATAGGAATATCCTGGTCGATCAATTTAAGATCTGTTAAATAGAAAAATGTATAAAATCAATTATCCCCACAAACACCTTTACCAATTGATAGCAATATTCAAAACTCATCTCTTGCGTCCGTCATCACGTTCTTAATTTAAACGATGAATGATTGGATCAAGTGGTATGGTTTTTACGGGCATCAGGTGTCGCTGATGATCTTGGCTGTGGGTTTCACTCGTGGTCACAAAAAATACGCACTGCTGACGAGTCCGAAACAATACGGAACAGCTTTCTGAAGCTCTTAGTCGGTTATGAGAAACATTTTCATCACGTTCCTAAACCTCCAAAATGTTTCTTCTATGTCCGTGACGTCCATCCAGTTGGAGGTAAACAGTCATTGATCTCAAAAGGTTTGCGCCAGTTTGTTTTTCCTGTTTTAATTCATGCTTCATCTGCACATCTGGGAATTTTGAGCTGCAAAGTGGACCGGCCATCATTAGTCCTGTTTACTTAACCCCCACTTGAGATGCCGATCACAAACGTGTGTGAACGTCGCTTGAATACGCGTGAACGTTGTGCATATCTACAGCTCACAAATTACATTCTTATTCGGTATCTTCCGCCTATCCGGTAACAATAACTTTATTTTTCCCCGCGTATTAACCGCCAAGGTGCACTGTTTTTAACCAAACAAACGCACCTTTTAGCAGACTTTTATCAAACATTCGGAACTGACTTGCGCTGCACATGTTTGCGATAACCGACACAGAACACTGGATATGTGTTTTGTCCTGTTTGGGACTCGTCAGCAGCGCTTACTTTGTGTCCCTGTCAGGACTCGAACCGCGAACGTTCGGGTTGGGACTTCACACACTTACCCCTGAGCTATACGATCGACGATAATCCCCTTGTGTGAATGGCTCAATCAATGTTGAGAGTGTCAAACTTGCACCCGGAAAGATAATTGCTCTAAAATTCGGAACTGACCGTTGTCTCCTCTGTATACACCTTGAATTNACGACACTTCTCTTGGAAGAGTCAAATATATACTACACTTACAATGTGAGGGATTGATTAAATGAAGATCCTGAGCAATCCCAACACTCTATGTAGCTCCGGATTTGCGTACTCCATGAAACTCTTCATAATTATTCCATTTGTCGAGGTTTTTGAATGCCGTACAAAGCTACAACCTTATGTTCAAACAGTACAACACTGAAATGGAAAATAATGTTGACAGAGATGAGCAGATTTAGCTAGAATTACTGGTTGCACAATGCCAACAGTAAGAGAGCTTGAATTAAACAAAGATTCATTGACCACGGATGTCAAAATAGATATAACGTTTATCGGTAATGGACTTCTACTGGATAGTTTCATAAAACTGTTACACAAATCAATAAGAAGCAAGCAAACATCATGATTGTAGGACCAAATAGACGAACTGGAGTTGTACTTAGGAGTGGAAAAGTTTTCATTCCACAAAACGTCTAGTGTTAAACGGACAAAAGGACAAACAACTTGATAAACCCACCACCATATATATGCATATTTGTTGTCAGCATGTTTCCCTAGCTTTTTATTTTTGCCATGAAAGACATACCGGCCGACATTTGAATGACCATTCGTCATGGAAACGTGGATTGACGTAAGTAGTATCGAATATATTCTTGTAATCCGCAGTCTCCATACGGGTCTTAAAGTGTGAATCTCTCCCAAAAAGACTACCACGATAGACACTTTGCAATACTGGATAATATGATACCCTTTATTCGGACTTCTCTAAAGCATTCGATTACGTAAACCACCAAATTCTACTGCAGAAACTCTACAACTACGGATTAGGGGGTTTGGTTTGGAATGGATCAAAGAGTTTTTCCGAGAAAGAACCATACCAGTTCGTATTGGTGATTCATTAACATAGTCTATCACTGCTGTCCGAGAGGTTCTTAAAGGATCCGTACTGGGGCCTCGTCGCTTTCCTGCATTTATGAAAGATCTGTTGCATGCCCTTGAGCCTAATACACTGCTATTTGCGGACGACGCTAAGATCTAGATTCTTGTAACACATCCAGAGGATTATGTAGCACTCTAGCAAACGATCACTGCAGCTCACCGATGGTCTGTCGCAAATGAAATCGAGTTTAACGTTTTCAAATGCGGTACAAGACTCGTTTATCCTATGTTCTGGTGAACCAGATACTGCCACATGTTACTGAAGAAAAGGATTTGGGAGTTGTGATACAGGAGGACGTGGGATGTTCCACGCACTGAGCATCATCCATGGCTTTAAAGCAAGTTGGACTACTCAGACCTATTTTAGCGCAGTTTGAAAGAGCACTGTTTCCGCGCTTGCTATCAGCGTTCGTTCGGCTACACACGGAGTACGTCGTTCAAGTATCAAATCCATGGTTGAACCGCGACCAAAAGCCTCTGGAACGTTCACAAAGGCTGGCAACAAAATTGGTAAAAGGTCTTTATAACTAGGCATACTCCGAAGGACTGCAAATATTGAGACTTTACTCGTCTCAATATCATCGGTTTCGGAGAGACCTAATCTTGGCATATAACATACCGCATCAACCAAACCACCCTTGTAGTTGTATGCTAACTTTATCTGGAAATAATTATCTCTGGGGACATACACTAAAGTTGAAGACCCAGAGCAGCCACCAGATTGCGGGTATTACCGGTTTGCAGTCAGTGTGTGAGGCGTATGAAATTCCCTTGCATTCCATAAAGTGTGTACTCCTACAGTTAAGACATTTAAATGGATACGTGATAAAGTAATGGAACACTTACAATTTTGACATCCATGAGTGATCATGCATGTTTTTATTATTATCATTTTCTCTTTGAAAAGTTATTCAAAAAATTATGTAAAAATCCTATGGGGTTTGATGGGCTTTAGTTTTGTTAGGTTGTCCATAATGAAACTTTGTCTTCGACTATGATCACCAGGTGTGAAGATGGTGTTACAGGACGATTAATGAGCCGTTGGTCAGACCACCTTATTCTAATGAGCGTGTTGGTCAAAATCATGTTCTCTGTCGGCTGTGCACATCCGGTGAAATGGAACGGAAGAACAACATATTATGCACAAACTGAATAACGAGCTAGGAAAGTACCGCAACGCTTGCCTTTCCTGATTTATTGCTGTTCATCGAAGATTGGGTAGCTGAATGCTTAAAATCGGCCATCAAATATGCACACCATACTGCCGAAACTCTCGGGACTAAGCACAACCTATTCCACCGGACAGCCCTGACCGGTTCTTGCCAAATCACACTTCCGATATATCGTCCCGTGCGCGGCACTCAGCCACCTGCCCTGGACGGAACTGTGACTGAGGATGATAGAACATGCCCGTTAGGGTTGATATGGGTCAAATAACACCGACCAGACAAATGACAACATCAATCCTCCAATGTCCACGTGATGCGGAAAACTCAGGTGATTTAGCTAGGGTTCTCATTGATTTTTGAAGAAAATTTTGTTCTCAGGAATGGGAATCTAGAAAACAGAAATAGCTACCAATGTTGTAACGTTTGTGCACATCACAATGCAAAGCTCACAGAAGATATCGATCTACACGTGAAGGGTTCAGTTTTCCTTTC
>UZAN01039507.1:100313-132854 GCA_900618425.1 Echinostoma caproni
CCCTCTAAAATCACCAGATTTATAATTTGCTCCCAAAAAACCCGCATCCGAATAGATCGACCATTATTATCATTACTGACTTGAAAAAGCACCACTCACCTAAAAATTGTTATCACATCCATTTTATTTTATTTTAGGAGGAAAATGCTGACAAAGACCACCGGATTGGATGCATGTTGACTTGACTAGGACTGAATTGGTTATATACCCCTGGTAATGACTTCTTTTTATGGATCAAATTAACCAGTATAGTCTTCACGGTTTTTTTATCAACGTTCTGGATATTCAGATTAGTTACTCAAATTGAATTTTCTTTTGTTTTCTTTTTCTTTGTTTTGCTGAATATGAAAAATACAATTTTCAGGAAGGAGGAAGCGGTCAGTGGAAGGCCTGTTATTCAACACAAACTGGGGAACGTACAGCGGTGGTGGTGGGACTCGAATACATTCCCGGAGTTACGATTCTGTAACGGCACTACTGTGCTACTATAACCGAAAGACAATCGGCATGGCATGAACACTACTCTTCTATACATGTACATATAAACATGTACATACATATCTATACAAGCATATACACCAGATATTGCTAAAATGTGCAAGTAGCACAACAGAAAAATTACAAACGCCCGAATATTGCACTGGGTGTTTTATAGTAATTTGGGGCACATAGGTTTGGGTAAGGTAAGCAAATCACGCTCGCCTTGGCCATGAGCAGTGTCCAAACTCTCGTTGTTTTCAATTAATAGATTTTTGTTCTGCTTCTGTGGCACATGTTGCATAAGTCGTACATTAACGTGGCTGTCTCAAAGCGTTAAGGGAACACCAATACTTATTTTCCACTAATATCTGTGATATTCCTTGTGTTTCTCCTGCACGTTTTTTAAAATATGCAGATTACATCAGGCTGTGCCAATCATTTCTTCTCACTCCGATTTACGCTCCTTTGCCGACAATCGCGATCCAATTCCATCTTTCCCCTCCTCATAGGTGTTAACCTTAAACCCCAGTAAACTTGTTGAGCCTTCATATATACTTTTGCTCGTCTCCATATCCGACAGACCGTACAGTGAATAATTACAGTCCCTTATCTAGGGTAAACTATGTCAAAAATCTGGTTATGACCATACATAGCAATCTTCATTAGTCAACCCACATCCAAAACTGCGGCGCCCATCTTTTCAAATTCAAGAACTCAGGCAGTGTCGCGCATCCCAGTTAATCATTTATACATGTGTTTATCAGTGTGTTTTCCCCATCTCACTTTACTGTTCCCCAGTTATCGTTCCTGGCTTACCTTAATGGGATTTCAAAGTCTTATGCCACGGTCTAAGTGCTATTGGACGCTTCTCTCGTATATCTGTGAACGAATTAGCTGTGACGCTTTCAGGTTATCACATAGCTTCGTGTATAAAATTCGCGGAGATGATGCTCACAGATCCTGACCACACATGGCAAGCAAAGTGACACGTTGCCGTTCCCATCATTCCACTGGGTCACAAATCCGCGAAGTTTCATCTCGAATTAGCGCTTACCGCAATTCACCTATACCGTATCTTGCACGTCTACTCATAAATACAGAGAGCTCAATAAGTAAACTTTGTCTTAACCTTGGACTATATAATGTCCCCATGTCTGTGGGAATTTTCTCCATGTCTATTAGGTACATTGTTACGGTTGGCGTGTATGATTGTGTTAACTGAAATGTGAGATCTGGTGATTGTAAAGTTTATACACAGTACAATACAGTACCAGGCTAAATACAGTTCCATAATCAACACATTGATAGCTAGCCGCTTCCTCACTGTAATCTGACACTATTTCTGTGCATCGACATTTGATGGTGCAAAGTGGGCCCATTCTGACAATTAATAAAATATGAAAAAGAAAAAGTAGAACCGACAACATTTTTCGGTTCAAATGATGTACTTCTAAGTGAAACTGAACGTCGGGTTGGACAAGTGTGTATTTTGGACCGAGGTATCCGTTACAGTAATCGAACTGTTAGAAAACTGGTGGCAATACATTTTGAAATTCGCAATCTAATTGTTATCTCGAGCTTGATGTTTTAATCTGCGTAATGTAATCACCTTTCCCCAATCAACAACAATTCTATTCAGCATAAATCAATTCGCCGTTATCAGAGACATTGAGGTGAACACATATGGTCTCCTCTGGTTATACATATCTTCATGATAGCAGGGTAAAGATGTTTTCTAGGATCCTGCATCTTACGAGAAAGAAACAAGGACAGTTATCAGTTGTCATTGCGGTAGAGAAAAATGCGGGATAGCAAACACAATAACATTGATTAACGGGAACTAGGAATCATCAAGCAAGATAGCTATCCTAATACGATCAGTTAAGAGCTCCAAATAGTATATACTAACTTGACATGATTACGTGCATGTGAGTTTGACTTTAATGCTGAGAACTTACCGCTGTTGATGACACGTGAGTGGCACCTTGCACCCGATGGTTTTGTCAATCCTAGAGGCGCATGCACACAGTGGTGTGAGGGAACACAATGCGATGAGAAACAGTGATAAGGTCAACTTAAGAACATTATTCCTGTATCGTTTCGTGCCAGAGATAATTGTCTATCAATTCACCTTCATTTTGCGAATCAGGTCTATTAATACGAAGGGTGCAAACAATTTATAATAGGGAGACAACATGTGACACAAATGATTGATGAACTGTAATTTCGCAATCCGTATAGATACGGAAAAAAACTTGACAAAGTCACGTTCCGGCAATTTGGTTCGTGTGAAAATGGTATGATAGAGACGGTTCCTCAATGCAGGAAAACCACTTGATCGACATTCGATGCAATCGTATATTACCCTTATCTTCCTGCGTCGTCCAACAGAACTCCCACCGTTCTCACCGTAAATACCCAGAATCCAGACAACTCAACCGGTTGTTCGAAGTCGCTTTTGGAATAAATTGCACACGTAAATGCAACGTTTGTGTTCTGCGAAAACATCTGAATAATACACGTAATTGCATTGCGAATTCTTGCTAGTAATGCGATTTCTCCCCCATTGTAGTGATCGAATGCCATCCGTTTTGCGACATTGATTCTAGCAGTATCATGAGCGCTATCAGATATGTAATTATTTGTGTAAACTTGTATCCCCGCGGACTATCTTTTTATCTTTTCATTTGGCTTCCTTTTTTGAATACACAAAGATACTGTTTTAAGGAAGGGGGAAGCGGCCAATCAGAGGGCTGCCATACAACACACAAATGGGGAAAGTCAGGCGGTGGTGGTGGGATTCGAACACTCGTTCTCCGGGGTGATAACTTGGTGACGTTACTACCAGCCACACGATTGCCGTGTATGGTTATTTAACTGAAATGTGAGCTGCAATCCTTGCAAAAGTTATACACTATAGAATCCTACCGCAATGTTAAGTCAGGGAAAAGTGGTTTCATCTCTATCCCTTTAGCGGGTCACATGGGAGACCCCGGGAATGGGATTGAACCAAAGAACGTTTTCGATGTTGTTGGCTGCATCCAAACCACGTTCAAACGGCAACAGTTTCATACAGTAGCACCTGACAAATCAACAGAAGGCAATTTTAGTTTGGACGTTTGCAATCATATCATAACACGTCAGCGTATATTCATTTCGGATTGATGCATCTAATTCGGCTTGCAACTATGCAGCTGTAGTTGGCTGGGAAGCTATCTAAATTTCAATCAAGTATAATTTCAATGCATGAACATTCAACGGAGGATCAGCGGCATTCTATGCAAACCTAACTGATCCCACCTAAAATAACAAAGGCGAATCGAAAGCCTAGCGTTAAGTAGCTCACTATTCACGATGAACCTACGTGTTGCTCACCGATGAGTGGTCCCTGGAATCAAAGGCCTTCGACCGAACAAAACATACTTGACCTAAAACATTGAGAAATTCGGTCCTTGGGAAAAATGCATCCGTGCATGCCGATGCGCTCATCTACTTGTCTACAGTATAATTTGATGAAAATAGAATGACAAGTGCTTGGAAGATAATCATACTCATTACCTACATTCATGAAAGGAAATGGACCGATTTAAACTCATTGCATATGAAGTGCGATTGCTCCATTGCTTCACAACTATTTTACGGAACATCGTAATAAGATTCTGTCAGCTTTATGACAATAAATCCTCAGAACGAGGAGAGTAATTCACACACAGCTACACATTTCGTACACTATCCTTTGCGCACTTTTCAAATTTACGAGATTAAATAAGTGGTTTAATTGCACAAATTCGTAATGATGACTGACTCCACAATCCGACCTCACTCCGACGGTCATGTTCATTCATTCACGTGAGTATTGCTTGCAATGGAACTGGCGTTCAGGGTATCTTTCCTATGATCCAAGGTGGTCGAGTGTGTGGGGGTCCTGTTTCCTCGTTAAGTGATTTCGTTGCATGGGAATCTCTTCTCGGTTCCGGTCTACAAGTTTGGGCTGGACTCCACTGGCCACGAGGCCTCTTGTTTGTGTGTTTAGGAATACCAGTTAGTTTCCAGATTCGAAAAACAACCCGAATAGACATTGTAGTGCATATTACTCAAAAACATGGTGACAAAACACTTCAATTCATGAAACCATCCTTCTCTGAACAACTACTTTCGCTGACATTAGACAAGCATTCATCCAAATCGTCTAGCTGTCGGGATGAATTACTAGTATGTGAATCCAGGAAATTTGCTTACCGTTTGTCTGTCAATTTGATTTCAACGCAACAGTTCCCATGCCCCACCTGCCACCTCTAAAAAATGGTTTTTGGCAATGGCCAACTGACAAGGAACTTAAAACTATGTATCTTTCTGGTTGACGCAAATAGATAGTAATGGGGTTTACAACACTTCTAGGAGGTTAACCACATGAAACTGGCCTAGTTTCGTAGAAACCAGCTTAATTATATGTGGTGTTGTNTTAGTCTCAACAAAGTACCCCACAAACTAATGCGAATAAGATCAAAGGCAACCAATTAAAGAAAAAAATGTTTGCAAACGGATTATCTTTCACACCTCCCTTAACGCACAATCCCCTGGTCTCCTACTCATCTATACACTCGGAAACCCTAAACTCGAGCTTCGCTCCTATTACAGCTCAACCTATCCACATTCCCGTCAGCACTTTGAACTCCGGATCGATCGCATGCAAGGCGTTGATATTGCCACTGTATCAACCAGCTCATACCAGCGATTAACTGAATCGCCAGTTCGTGCATATTGTGCTGTTGTCTTCAAAGGTGGTCAGTCAGTTGATTTTGACTGGCAGCAATTTTAATTGGCAATTCGGTTCAGCCCCAGTTATGAATTAGTCGGCACTTTGTAACCACACAACTTCTGTCCGATGGGTCCGGAGTTTACAAACTCAACACGACAGTGGATATACTACACTTCTGGTGAGCTTCTGATATGAGCAAAACTCGATTCCAGTGCCGCGGAGGGTGTTTCAATGAATCGATTATCCCACACTGCTACGCGCGAGTACATGAGTTAAATGGGCAAAAAATGAATTTGATGCACCAGTTGTACAAAACTTACGTTGATGATTCATTGGTTCACAACAAGATTCTTTGGTTGATGCTTGAAATGGACACGGAAGGAGGTAGACTATGAGAGCGGGCGCTTCACATATCGGCATGTGAATTCATTTCAAGAAATCCTAATTTTATTTTACATAAGGACAACGTCGAAGCATTTTATGACAATGACTCCTCTCAGCGGTTGATCTGATACTTTACAACCATAGAAAACCCAAACTCAGAAACAAGTCCACTAATGAAATACACGAGTAATCATGGAATCCACTCCTTTGCATGGATTTCAGCCTAAAAGTTTGTTTGAGTGAATCAATATCGATAAACAGAAAAGTGCTTCAAGTTTGGGATCAACGCAAATCAGAAATGATGAACGTCATTTGATCTTGGTAAAATATCTGAGATTCACAATTATCACACACATAAACACAATCATCGGAATCACTTGGATGAAAATATGTGGTCGAGTAGCTGAACCAACCTAGTCTCAGCACCCAAACAAGTTATATTTAGATTAAAAAATCGCATGTCTGCTCCAAATTCCCCACTTAGTTCACTCCTTGCAGATGTTTTCGTAGCCAAACTGAAAAACAACGAACTACGAGACACCATACATCAACTCCCGCTATACTGCTGTTATGTAGACGATATTTTTATCCTTTGCGACAAAAGTATTCTACCGAAAATGATATTAGATCGTTTTAACTGAGGTCATCCGTCATTCAACTTTACAATGGAAACATAATATTGGAGTACTTCCCACTTCCTCGACGTCTGCCTAAAAGCAGGGACCGAAAAGAAAAGTTATTCCGTTCAATTTTTGAAAGCCAACATGGAACGGCCAATATATCCATTTTCAAAGTTTTTCTCCATCACATTTAAACGAAACTTAGTTCAATGTCTAGCCTTCAGAACTCGAATAATTTGCTCCAATGATCTGTAGTGAAGGAAGAACTTAGATTAATCACATCCACGATCCTTGATAACAAATACCTAAAGCGGTTTATCGATGAGTATCTCGTAGAAAAGACCACAGTGCTTTAAACAAGCACGGCCAAAAAGAAAGAACTATTCATGCAGCTCCCATTCACAGAAGATTTGAGTGATGATCTACTTCGGAGAAGGCTACTGCTCAAACGTTTCTAGCCGCCAATCTACGTTTGATGTTTACAAAGCGGCCTCAGATCTGCACAAACCTCAACGATAAGCTGTCCATCTTCTCCTCATATATGAATACGTATTCCTTCACTTGCACATGTTCGGCCAGTCATGTTGGACGAGCAATGAGGCAGTTCTCCCAAAGGATTAGAGAACATAAACAGGCTTGGCTTAGAAGGTATTGCAAGAAAACAAAAAGCACGGCGATTAGGGCCCAAATCGCTGATAACGGGCGTCAGCCAGATAACGATTAATTCCAAGTCATTAAAACAAATCAAAACAAGTTTGGAAACGTCACTTGGCAATCAAACTCATGAACCCACCCCTGTGCAAACATAAAAAGGTGATTGCCGCACTCCAGTTGCCTTGGCCCCAGCCAAACCTACATGAGGACCCGAACCATGACCTCAGCCGTGTCCTGATGACGCGACATGTCGTGACCACTTGCACTGAAAATTCCAGAATTGAGTTTATCCCTCCCTTTCGCCCACTGTCCTCATTGTATCCACTCACTCCGATTAATCCTGATAATCATTATTGTATTTTCATACGTAACTTCTGTGGACCAATCACATTTATTTCTACATTAGATTTTAACACACACATAATTGTAAAACCCTAAATGCGAAATTATGACAACAAACTTATGCGCTATATTGTTTGGTTTCTGATGTAGCCAGAAAGTAATCAACGATAAACTACTCACCCGCAAACCGCCTAAAATGAATTCAAGTATGCCGTAAAAAAGGCTAGAAAAAGTGCAAAGAGAACATTAGGTTCCAATAATGCAAAAACACCTTGGTTAGTCAAAGGTTCTGTATGAATGTGTACATATCACTGTTTGAGGCTGTTCAGAGATATTCAAAACCCAAGCCACGTGTGATACATTTAATGTAGGGTCAATGCATGCAGTTTGAAAACCTTTAGTGGACGAAAATCAAAGGTTTATTGGCATGTGCACGAAACAGTATTTCAATGAAGACAGACGAAGCTAGATTGGAAACTTTCCGCATGAAACGTTAACTTCCAGTTTCAAAATTCTTCTATACGTCAAAAGAAAAGTACTGCCTTAATCATGCCTGCATGTGTGCTTGTGTAAAATTTATCACATTTTCGGCTCTTACGTTCTGATTTTGTCCATACTGGCAACCGCGAAAGATATCTCGATAGGTCAAAGAAAGAACACGAGGAGCGGCCAGAAGAAGTAGGAGCAACGAAGACGTCTGTTTATGTGCATCTTCGTTGAAGGGATATACGGAGGCGGAAATTTTTCAAAGACAGTTCACAACTGCATTAGGCAGACCATTTTACGCTGCACAAGAAAAAGCTGTGTTCATCTCAAAACCGCTTATGTGCTCCGACTGAAGGACAGAGTGCCAGATTCTACAACCTCGTTCTGTGTTTACTCATTCAGCCGTTCTTGTGGACATGGTTACGTGGTTACACAACCAGGCGTTTATCCGATCGCGTTCGGGAACATCATCCTGCTTGGCTAAGGCGGTGTGTTTGCATCTGGTTGAGTCAAATTACTTGGTCGATGTCACAAGCGCTTTACGACCTATTTACAAGGTTCGAAGGTTGAATCCGTCAGTATCCGTATTCACAACATCCCCTCCCCCGTTTGCACGAGTAAGCAATTTGTGGAAGCACTTAATTTCCTCTGGCCTACTTCATTCATTCAAACACTTGATGGAATTCGCAGGTTTGCCAAAGGCAATGACACAGGTAAACTAGGAAACCAAAGTCAGTTAATTACGTATTTGATAGTGTGGTTTGTTGAATTTTAAACAGTCCGCACCTTCCCAAATTTTGCGGTTATATCGAGCAACCTGTGAAATCATCGCCAGATTTCTCAGCATTCAGAAGTTGATTAGGAGCTAGAGCAGTAAACTAACGTTGAAATAAATGGGAAAACGTTTGAATGTAAACCATAAAGTACGGGACAAAACGTAAGCTTTATTCACACACACAGACACAAACACACACAGTCGAGCCAAAATCAACGTTCATCCCAGGGAATTAGGTCATATTAAGAACTTACCAGCGGGTGCAGATTTCACGTAAGGTAGTGATGACACTTGTTTTAATTCTAGAACAGCAAGAAATCATAAATAAGCGAAACTCCTGTTAAAAGGCGCCAATGAAAATTGTGGTATTTATGTATTTCTTTTCCCTTTATTTTCTTTTCATTTCACTTCCTTTTATTGATTATGCAATTATGCAATTTTCAGGAAAAGGGAAACGGACAGTCAAAGGGTTGCCATTCAACACAACATGATAAAAGATAGGCGGTAAAGGTGGGATGATAATTTGGTGACATTAACACCGGGCCACCAATGCCCGATGTCTTTGAATAAGCTAGTTTAAGGGAAACAGTGATGCGTACAGTGCTTATCAAATTGAAAATTCGTTTTGGATCAGAAATCAAGCTTTTAACTTGAACGTGAAAAAGAGAAGTTAATGAGGAATAAAACTTGTGCATCTGACTGTCTATCAATTAGCATTCCAGTGTTTGAAAATACAGATGCATTATTTGCTTTGCAATGGTTGGTTTTGTCGAATAGAAACCGACGTTATGCCATTAGTAAATGTTCATTTGGGAAATAAAGATCTACATGAAGTGTTTTGAATCACCAAAAGCTCTGTGTCCCACATGACGGTAAGTATGCCTTAATTTTGTTACACAAATTTACAGAGTTAATTCTGATTAGAAAACCTCAACTTCCGAAAAAAATGTACTCATGAACAAATGTTTGCCTATTCTAGAATCGTGATAAAAATGAGTATCACCATTATCTGGAATTTGAGACGGACTGCACGCATTGACATTTTCTGAAGTCAAGGAAGTGTTTATAATCAGACACTGGTTCTCTTCAAATTCACGAAAAGCGTTATTGTGTTGCAAACGGTTATATTTTATTGAGTTTCGGTGAATTTCCCTTGTCATTTTTAAATTATCTTGTGAATGGATAACTTAAAATGAACAGCCATTAGGTGTGCATCTGGTTATTAGAGCTTGGCAACTTTCTTTGTATCCTTCGCGTAAAACCTTGTCATATCTTGCACTCACCATTCGATTTGACCTCATTGTATGCATTCCTTTATGAATGTCATTCACGAGCGCTATCACTCCGGTTTTTCTCCTGTTTGTTTGAAGTCACATCTGCGCGTAGTTGTTATCTCAGCTGTTTTGGTTTCTTCTACTTCCATCTTGGAGGTGAACCCAAAGACCAGAACTGTTCTCAATGTCTATAGATGACTAAACTCAATACATTTACATCATGTCTTTTCGAATATCAATTGGCAGTAATGTCCGGAAATGCTCACGCAAGCTGATATTTTGTAAATGCAGTTAGAGGGGTTCCGTAATAATGTCCCTGCTGTCCACCCGCTAAAGTCATTAGAGAAAAAAATGCACACATCTCGCAAAATATAATCCACTGAATGTGAGGTTGCTGATTGGTGTTGAGGAGACCGCGGAAACGTGTAATTTATTTAATTCGTGGTTATGCAAATCCGATAGCGATGACTGAAGTGTGGTATAAGTACGAAGCAGTTCAAAAGTAGATCCTTAAGCAAGCGAAACTGAAATGAATTACAATCAACAAATATGCAAGGAGTGGGGAATGAGTAGTTGGTTTTCATTCCAGGTTAGAACTGATTTTTGGTGTTGTACTGAAATACTTGTTTCCCTTTAGGTTTCCTCTGATACTGTGTTCAGAAGTGGTCCTTAAGAACGTGGTCTGATTGCTAAAATGGAAACTCACACGCGAAAGTTGCGGAGTATAAATTACGGTGGAGATACTGAACAACTACCAATTGGTTAGTTTTAAATGGTAGAGTTTTAAAAGTTTTACATGGATTCAACGATCCAACGGTTTCTCTATTACACAAAATTGAATGGTGCAATATAGACGGAGCGAATGAGATAGTCACGAATGCCTGCTGTTATGCGATGGAAATCGGTAACGTAAGCCCAGGGACGTGAAGTAGCAAACCGCGAAAGGCTGTGCTGGAATAGCCTTGCAAGTCAACCGGGCGGCAGCCAAGGTACCTACCACTAAAGTTGGGTAACTGTGGAGTCTTTGTTACGTCTTTGTTAGTCGGATGTGGGATTTGAACGTGCCTGGATCAGTCCCATTGGTGTGGTCCCATAACTGAACTGGTAGAGTGTACGCTGTAAAAAGGCGTAAGCGGAATCCGTGCGTGGGCTTGAGTTTCATCGAGGTCTTTGAAAATTTCACAATTTCGTGATAGGTTATGCAACTCGGTTGCGGATCACCTGTTTCAAAACTTAATGACATAGCGTCTTGCCTTGGTTTATCAACTGGTTTCAAAACTCAATACGTTTATGTACTGTTTTTACTAACCAGCTGACCCTAGGTTTCTAAACGTGATAGTTGAACACGGTGGTTTTATTCACTTATGACGCACATCCGGGTTTCGCATGATATGACACATCTTCATATGCTAACTCAATACCATTTGACCACCTCAGGCGGGTAATCTACTCTGTCTAATGCGTATACCGACGTTTCAACCGGAGAGATGTGATCATGCTGCGTGAGCATGGGACGTCCAGCTGCTTGAACTCTTCCTTTTATTCGAACAATTCTAGTTCGATTATCACTTATACGTTTTAAACTGATCCCAGCTTAATTGATTATTTATTCTTTTGCCTGTTGTATCCAAAACAGTTGGCTTCCAGGTTTTGGAGTCCGTTCCGGTGCAGAATGCGACACACAGTACTATATAAAGTCTATGTGAACCGGCATATTTAGCGAGCAATTGGTAGACAACATTTACCTGAACTGTGGAACACGTTGTTTGCATGAGCATTTCCTGACGTGAGAAATAAGTAAGCAGGGCCGCGATTAACATTTTTGCGTTTGGCTTTGGTGGTGAGAAAACCATGTCTAGTGAAGTGCTTCGCATTTTGTCATTATAAAATACAACAAAAGAACCATTGCTCAGATACAACGCCCTCAGTTGTTCAATCAGCACAATTAGTCGTAACACAAATGTCCACCCAAACTAGCAAAATGCCGTGAAAACCCGACTCTTTGGAGTTCATTGAAGGGTTTGGTTCTTCACACTCAGTGAAACCGTGATTCGGTAATTAACAAAATTAAATATTTTCTCTGAGCTTGGAAAGAATTGGTCGACAGTGAACTGTCTGCACTCTCTTATATACGGGCTACGATTGCGCATAATCAGGTCGTCTTTGAACAAACTCGACTTTTTCACAATCGGATATGTACTGCGAAGATGTTTGTAGATGGTATGATGTGTCGTATTCTTAATCATTGATGATCTCTTATTCCCCTGAAAAATTTTAGATCGTCTAATGAAATGAAAATCTCAAGGTCAATGAAGATAATACAAACTTTAAAACAGCTTTCCGGGCTTAGTTGGCAGCTTAGCGCACCAAATTTAGGGGCATTCAAACGGAAACGTGCCGGGTGACTTTGGTGTTACCTTAGTGTGGTGGCAATGTTGAGTATGACTATGAGACCGCGTGAAATAGGGATTCTATTGGCGGAATGATGCTAATTCACCAACCAAGCCGTTTTGGCAAGGGAATGCATACCACACTGGCTANACTGGCTAAAAGTCTGGGGAACACTGAGCGGTCACTTAATTGACATTCGGGAGTGGAGGTCACTGAAATCAATCATTGGAAACGTTTGTGGGGTGATAGTTTATATGATTGGTCAATGGGTAAATGAAATTATCAGTTTTATCAATTTTCTTTGACTTGTAAGAAGTACCAAATTCGTCATGGTTTGTTTATGAATCATGGACAGTTAAAATCAATTTAAATTAACTCATTCATGACGATATGCTCACAAGAATACCAAAATGTGGAATATAAAGAATTATGCAAATGCACTCACCTGATGCTATTGTTTTGTTCGGTGTTGTAAGGCATATACAAGTATGCCTTAGACAACAAATACATTCTGTAATTGAAAAGCAACGTGAGGAAGGTACGAATGTTGAGGGCACAACCTAATATTTTAAACTAGCATAATTTGCTACTTGTGAGTAGTAAAGTAGTGCACACATAATGTAGCTGCCTCGGGAATCGTGACAATCAGTTGAACGCAGGAGAATACAAAAAGAGAATACAGAGAATTCAGATAATCCGGTAGACAGAAATAAATACACTATATGGTTTGCACAGATTTTAAATGAACGCTGTTTCAAGCCAAGTAACTAGCCTGCTACAGTTTAGTGATATAGGTGGAAGCTACAGCAGACGATGGGCAAAGCAACAAACCATAAGCAAGGGATGATGAAACAAATGTCAATTACCAGTAGTAAATCACACTGAATAATCTAATGTGTGATTTTTTCATCAGTTAATTTTCGTATTAATGTACGTAATCAACCGACCGTCATGGAAACGCCAGTGCTATCACATGTTACTTCAGAGTGTACAAAGATCTGAAGTCTACCCAAAAGGCGATAGCCACCAGATTTTGATAGTTGAAGATATATGACCGCATTTGGTCATAATACGCTAATAGTACAGATAGGACAAGATGATTCAATCAGATAAAATGGATAATGAAGTTGTTTGTACTTGACGTGATTAGATGATTGCTGCATCTCCCTAACCCAAATCAGTTACGCAGAATGACTTTTCTCAAGCCGGAGACTAATCATGTTTGTAGGAGCTAAGGGTAGCTCTCAGGTGAAGCCCAGTCTTCAGGTCCTTCGGTTTGTTGGTTTGAATAGCATTTCAGTCTCAGGCGGAATTAAAGGTTTTAGCTGATGTTATGATTCGTTCTTCTGCTTAGTTACTGGAAGCTCCAGTAGTAACTGTTCAGTAGCAAACTAGGCCTAATTCCATACTGCATCGGTCATCGAGCAGAACGATCAGGAAAGTGCTGCCTGTTGCATTGAGCTGGGTAGTTGGTGGTAAGTGCTCTTCTGTTCAGATATCCCAACCGTTCGTCCATTATTCCTCTTCAGTAGACAAACAATCACACTTTTCCCCTTCTACCAACTTAGGAAATTCATCAGGCAACTCACATCAATCACACAGCGGTAAACTGCCGTTAAAGTGACTCTGTGCAAACTTGCAGGTCCCCTTATACCACCTGTTTTGAGTCTGATCACGTATAATTTTTGATGCAGGTTATTCTCCGATTTACTGGCCGGCGTAAAAATCGACAAAGTCAGTTGATCCAAAATCGATTGCCATTGAACGGACCGTATAAGACGGCTTCCCTCCCAGTACTACGGTTTGCTGAGGTAGCTGCTATTCGACGTTACAAGTCCCACTTGTTTAAAGATACCTAATTCGTGGCCAGTCAAGCTCCACCTTGGTAAGTGCCACTGCCCCCCTCTGCCCAAATCCATGATCTTTAGCCTAAGTTTTGTTTAATTTCTCTTCCCTGTATGTGCTCTCTTGTCTCTGAGCTATCACTTTTTCAACCAAACGTGATATCAACGTGCTGGTTCATTGAACTATATGATTACTGGACTTACCTGGTTAGGAGACTTATTGACTATACCCAGATAGCGTCTACCGCACCGTGCTTGTTGTACCCATTCGGCGATGGAAGAAAACATGTGGAGTTCAACAGATGATGTGCAGATGAGGTATGGATAGCTATACAGAGCTCTTAAGTAGAGTACGTGCTTCCATCCTTCTAGTTGTGATCCAAAAGACTGTATAACTGGTTGATTGGAGACATCGAACGATATGGTAGCGAACCGACCGCAGTGGAGTTCGTGGGATTTTCCATCAAGCTTGAAACATTATGTACGGACAGACAGATTATGTATCCGGGATGTCGACCATAAAATTTCACTTTGTTTCCCCATCTCTAAAAATAGATCCAATCCTTGTCCACCCTAAAAAATACTACTAAACTTGTATGCATTTCAAATTTGGCAGCGATCAGTGCATTTCGTAAGATGATGATCATGATAACGATGAGCGATTTGCTCGATTGATTTGCTACCAAGCCATTTAGGACAGGAAACTCGCATCAGATTGTACGTGCATTAACTGACCCAATCGATTGCGTTTGATCAACAAGAAGCAAACCCATTGCTAAGTACAAAACCCGGTCGCATGCACTGGTATCATGCCACCAAACCGTAATGAGGGAACTGGTTAAACGGAACAGTTCCGGTCGGACCGAATGGCCGGAAATCTCCTCAAAACTCGGCGTTTAGGATTCTCTTTGTAATCTCCCTCAGAGAATCAGCTCAACAATGAATGAATGGGCCAATCAAGTTCTTTTTGACAGCAAACAAATTCCGTGTGGTAGACAATTCCACATCAAACACTCCGGGCGAAGATTGGTCAAGTACTTCCTCATCGTTTGTATCCGTGATCATGTACTTAACGCTTTTTGACAAAGCGGTATATAATTTTACACTCGGTTGGAGATGAGTGGATGCATCCGCTGATGACTTTCGAAGAAACAAGTTAATTCTCGGACCTCCTATAGCGCTCCCAATTAGGGAGAAAATGTTGAAACGAGTAACTCGAGAGCAAAAGCCAAATGGAAGAAAATCAGATGTGCAGCTGAATTTATTCCGGTAATACTTTTAGGTGCACATTACAGTGCAAAATGAAACAGATTCCCCTGTGGACAGATTTATTCGCATCCACTATGGGTTTAGTTCCAGAATGAATTCACTTCGTACAAGTCATTTATGAGAATTGTGATCCACTAAAGCAGACACAATTTAAATGAGGAAAAGAGTTCGTGTGCGGCGTCTAGTCTCTGTCAGTTGACATGCGGCAGAAGAACCAAATGATGGACCCTTTCCCAGTAGGCCGGTTATCGACGAGGTTGTCCGGTCAGGTAGCAAGATGTGACATTTTAAGTTACCTGTCTCGTTGTCTCCGAGGAGTGCATATGTTGGATCATCTGCAGACAGTCTTATGGATCAGATTCCATTTGTCTTCTACCGGAAGAGACTGTTCGAACTGAGAGTGGTAACTATATATGAAAAGAGCGATTATATAACACGTCCACATGAAATGAAGTGCGTTTCAATTTCATCATTACAATCGTAACAACGTAGATCAGTATTTGACAGTAATATGAATTTGAGGCTCATTTTGACGTTTGCCGATATGCCGGATAAAGTTCGATGCCTGATATTCGAAGTTAGGATTTTGGGGAACAAACGTTTCACGTTTTAAAACAAATAATGTAGTGCAAAATCAAGTTAATAATGTAATGAATGCTCACTGGGCCTTCGTTATTTACTTTCGCAGTGAATGACGATTCACATAGAACAAATCATAAACATGATTTATATTCATTCTGATCTCACCAGAACAAGTTTTACAGAAATGTTGATGCTGCATTCCTCCTTGTTGTCAAAGAGTACAATCTGAAATGATTAGAAGAACAAGGGATTCTCCAGTCAGTTTCCCCAAACCTTCTTCCGTGGCATTTTTCACAGGTATCCAATGCCACGTAGAAATCAAATATGTTTCATTGGACCGGTTTAAAGTGCTAAACATTTAAGAAAATGTATGCACAAAACTTGTCTACATTAAAAGCGTTGGGTGCGATAAAAATCACAACTAAAACCACCCGGAACGAAAACAGTTTAAAAGCTAGTAATTCTCATAATTTGTCGTCAGTTGACTGGTCCGATCGTCAAACTGGAAGAAAACTTGACCCCAGACTGGAAGGTTTGGTCGATAAGTGCATCCTAAATTTGCAGAATCAAAAATCCGGACACGGATGGGAACTCCAATATGCCGAGAAGCGTTTAATAAATCAGAAATAAACTACGCAGCACTATTGTTTTCCTTTTAACGTGTCTTAGAGCTGAACTGTGATATCCAACTAAATGTTTCAGAAGTTGACAACTAATTCTAGTCAGTTGCTAGATTCGTAACAATGCCTGCTAACACTCTGACCTGATCTGATGCTCTCTTCGAATCTATGAACACCATAACGGGACTAATTCGCATTCATCTACCCTTGCACATTCTAAACCGAACGTTTCAAGATTGCTTTGTAATAAAAACAACCGTTGTGAAAGACCAGACTTTAATAGACCAATGCGCCGTGAAAAATATTTAGGCTACATGTATTGAGTATTCTGAGACACATTTAATGATCACGGAAATGTCTGAGTACATGTCACTGCTGGACTCACCCAATCGTAAAAGTGTTGGAATATGTGGAATTGATTTGATTACGATGTAAATGTTCATAGTGACGGACAAGGAGAACGGGGCAGTTATTTTATCCTGCTTGGGACTGGTCAGAAGTGCAAACTTTTGTGTTCCAGTAGGGATTCGAAACGCAAACGTGGAAGTTGGGACTTAAAAACCCTTAACCCTGAGCTGCACGGTCAACGGTCATCATCTTGTGCAAATGGACCGATGAATTTGGATGTTGAAGATTCGCGATTTGAAACTTGCCAGGGACACACAAGGTACTTCATATCGACAACTGCGAAACAGGACGAAACAGCTATCCAGTGCTCAATTTCGCCCATCGCAAACCTTCCCATCGCATTTAAATGTATTTAGGCGGTGAAGAATTCAACAATCTCGCACGAACTGAAACCAACATCCCAGATCATCAACAGTGCCTTGCATCTGGGCCAAACCCAATATTCAGTGTCTATAATGTTGCACATGTGCAGATATAAACATGAATGCCAGATACGTCATTAAAAAAAGTCTGTTTTGATAAGAGAAGAATAAAGCTTGTTTTAGACAATTGTTAGGGAACCTGAAAACAACAGCAACTGTTTAGAACAGCGGTTTGTCGATGGGGAGCACAATCAATCAAGCTTGAGCGGTTACTCTACACAGTTTATGCATATTCATCATACAAAGCAGAGAAATAAATGAATACTAATTTTGCAAGTTTACCTGGAAGGTATATGCACACAGGCGGTGCACCAAAGAAACACGGGTGACAGTCACATGCTGAAAGTTAACAGGGTGTTTGGAAATATATTTCTGAAACACGTAGAGCCCGATTTTTACTATCATTAGAGTTGATTCATTGAACATAATATTTATATTTTATCCTCAGAGGCGTAATTTGTTTAACTAGCTGAAATGCAACTGACAAATAAAATAAAACCTAATATTTTTGTATGCGGAAAATGCATTTTAATTTCCATTGACCGTTTTAAAGAATTCCCCTCAGATCATAATTGTTTTTGAACTGTCTCTCACTCTGCTGAAACGAATATAAATTCCTGGTAACTATCAAGTATAATGGTTACGGGATTTTGGAAATTATCAACGAACGCTGTTAGCTGTTATCACATTACATCATCAATCGAATTCCCATGATGTTCAAACGATGTCCCTCGATGATGCCTCACGCCACGTTACCAATTATGTGTGTCCCTTTGAGATGTGGTTTCATGATAAAAAAAACAAGTAAAATGGCATAAAAACCATTTCTGTTTTCTTTTCTACTTTCTTACACATATCGTTAGAAAATAACTTGTGACAAACGCGTCCATGTTCCGCGTTTCCCCCGTTTGATTATAAAAGAGGAAAATGCGCCATGAGATGTTTTATGCTTTTGATTTAATAGGCAGACGAAAAGCAGCTTCACGTCCCATACCCGGATACAGTTCCCGCATTGACCATGTATGTTCCAGTTATTTTGTTGAACATTTGGATGCGTTCGAAAATGTGATAATAAGGTTTTTCCGTGGTCAATGTATATGTCTGTATATGTGTGCAATTAACACGTTTGTGGTTTAATTAGTCTCAGATTGTTGCCGTTGGCTACTTGATTTTCTTGCAACCTGCCCGTTTTTCGGTGTGGCTAAGTGAAGGTAGGTGCATACGTGGGATTACGCGCGTTCGCTTATGAGAGTTTCAGATTTTTTAAGGGTTCAATGAACAGGGCTTACGATCGTCCTACTATTTACCACTGAAGGTGTTATTGATGACTGACCTTGAGCTGTTTGTTTTTGCTTTGTTTGTTTACCTGTCAGTCTCTAGCAAAAACGCAATTGTGTCCATTGGAATGGAAGCCGAATCCCTTGGGGTTAAACAGTGTTAACTCTCAAGCTAACGGGCAACTGACGGCGATACAACTAATATGGATTTCAAAAGAGGTTAGTTGTGGTTATACCATACTTTCTTCTTTTCAGTTGTTTATTTGCAAAACAAATTGAGCAATGAATACATTACATGGACACCTTAAATCAGTTTGTATTTATCTTCGTAAGGCGTCTTTCACAAACCATGAGACAGAAAAATGTACCAGAAGAGAACGATTGGACAAAGCTCTTCAAAATATCACACTCCCAATGCATATATGTGATTTAGTACGCCATCATTCAAGTTCTACCTGGAGCTGCAATTCCTTGACGTCTCAAAGCACATAATTTGGGATTGTTCTGATGTTCGTTTTCCGCCAATGTGTGGTTAGTTAAAAATTTGAAATGATTTTTAGTCATCGTCGGCAAGTACGAACCTCAAGTATTAGCGTTACCCGGATTAAAATCAGTCTCCTGATAAGTGTGAACCCAATCCGTAAGGCGTTCCAATTTCCGTAAAGTTCTCAGCAGGCGTACTGAGATAGAATAAATGAATGGATCATAATTCATTCACAAGACACTGGATAAGTTCAGCTACTTCTAAGATGCTGAGAATGGAGTAAATCACTGATAACACTGGAGCTACGGTTGTAACGAAGGCAGCATCTGTGCCAATATTAGCATTCAACTAATAACCAAGGAAACCTATTGGAGTTGTAAGAACTAACTAACTAGTATAATTATCAAGCAAAGAGTATAATTAATAATATTTAACTGAATAAAAACAAAAATTGCTGATTTACTTTGATGCCTTCCCATTCAGGGTTGCGCTGAAAAGCCAAAGTGACTGCGATTTTAACTAAGTTGACTAGGGCATAGTGGAGCTTGTCTTTTCGGTTGTACACATGAGTATCATGTTTACAGTTCCACGGGTTTAGTTTTGGCCAGACTACTAGATAAATAGTTGAACATTCTTCGTCGCGGTTTGTCAGTTATGAATAGTGTATCTTCAATACTCGTCGATGATCCATCTAACCAACTCGATGTGTGTACTAAACGTATCCGCATTTGACCAGCTGGCACACAAAATCCTCTCTTCAAATGATGTTTCCCCATCGACACATTCTACATATCTTTTATTACCGACTGGCATTAACCTTGCCAAATATTTTACAGCTTCCAATATCTCGAATTTCTTCCAAGTTTCTCACTCACTTCAGAAGTTGAATGTTTTAATTGTAGTATTTCATTATTTTAAGAAAATGCTGTACAGTACGTAATTGAAATGCGGACATCTGTTCACGCAAAAAACATCTATACCGAAGCAGTAGAATGTCACTGGTACGGCTCCCCATTGCCATCCCAGTTTTCTGAATATTTACTGTTGACTAAAATTCTTCTATCCAATATTATTATTATTAGTATTATTATATCTCACCATTACTTGGAGTCCACGACATCATTGGAAAAATAAATTATTCATCCACTGAATCTTGCTTCACCAGAGCCACATGATTATCCACCATTGAAATTCCCAAACATCATTCTTTTAGTAATTTCCCCGGCTTGTGTTTGGATGAGCGAGCTAAAACGAAATAAACAATTTGTAAGAAACTTGGTGTCTGAACCCCTTTTGTTCATTTCCTTTTCTTTTCCTCTCTATGCTTGGTTTTTGCTGCCCAACATAAATCCAAATGGCATTACCGGACTTCTACCTGGTACATTCATATGACTGCAAGCCAACTCTTATTTGAACCATACAAATTTTAAATACGGCATAAAAACACAACAATGATTTAGTGCCTGTTCATCTTAGTCCGCAAAAACTAGTAATTTCCTTGGTTGGAATATCACAGGCATATACGATGGAATGATTAGTGAATCAAATTCGCTGCGCTTTGTGGCGAGCTCCGATAACCGACCCAGACACGCTAATCACCGTGGATGTTTCGCAACAAGAACACAATTAGTTGACACGCTTCGCTGATAGAAAAGAAGATAGAAATGATGATAACGATCAGTGCATGGCAATGTGAATCATCCAGACTAATTGTGAATCCCGTGATCTTTTTCCTGTCATTTTGTCATCGTCTTTGCCGGTTTCTTAAATTCCTGACTGCGAGAGGGCCTTACAAAAGGAGACAAATTTTACTTTATCTTAACGAATAGACTATTGAGCGTGAGTGAACGTTCGAAATCAGTTGAACCTGGAAATCCTGTGAATTTAACAAATCTCTTGTATGTTGACGTATCTGAAAGGTCTATATGTTAGTATTTTGATTAGGCAATGTAAGCTGTAATAAGATTACCGAGATTAGAGCCGTTTCAGTATTATATTGTATGCAATATTGTAATAGTTTTCCTTTCGACGGAAGGGTCAATGATAAACCGGTTCTATAAGTCACCCAGCAAATAAGGCAAAATCTTCAATAAACTGGGTTAATTTCTGCCACTGCAATTTCGAAACCATTCCTTTAGTTATGCATTTTGCTGTCACATTATTGGTACTACTGCCAACAAAATCAATAACGCTGCTCAACTCCAAAAGACATTACGGGCTATTGTGTGAATCAGATATTTAGTATTTATTCTACTTGGTCTTTAAGTAAACATATTTTACAGGGAACATGCATCTGCAGATCAATTCATTGGGTGAAGGCGACATAAAATTGCAAATTATTTTCGCCAATTTTCTCCGAAGGGTGGGAGAAATGACCGGAAGATATAGAGTTCACGATCATCTGTGTAGCAAATATTTCAGAAAACCAGCAATTGTATAGCACCACAAATGGAGTTTTACAAGTTTTAACCAGACAATCTTAAATGAATCACATAACATTTGTATTCTTCATTTAAATCAAAAACCAAAGACACCTATTATATCTTCCGCACGCTTCAAAATTAAACTTAATGATACAATTATCATATGTTTGCACAATAGTGGACGTTTTCCGTGATTGAAACTGACCAGCAGCGTCGAATCTGTTTGTTTCCGCATTTCACTCCTGCGGCAGTGCAATACCCGGTTTGTTTTATACTGGGCAATATCCAACCTGCTTTCATTCACACATTTATTAAACTTATGTTGGTTCATTTATCCCACTTAAGTGCTAATTTACCATGCAACGCTAGCGGGAGGAATTGCATTCATGGTCGAAACGAGTCGGTGAGGAAACAGTTGATTTTACATAGTCCCAATAATGATCTTAAATATCATTTGATGTAAAAATGCTTGAACAATCATGAACATTGGCTCAATTCCAGCTTATTATTTCGAGTCGAAGAGTAAAGGTTATACATGTGTGTGTGTGTGTGTGTGCGCGCAGAGGTACGTTCATTGTGCTATTTGATGTGACCGTTCACGCTTGGGTCAAATAACAAGGCCAAGGTATTTGAAGCACTTGAACCGGCCTATTTAGGCACACCGATTGAGGCTGAGTAAACGAATGGTGATCGCCCGTATATGGCTGCTGTCAGAATTTCTGTCCGGTCTCAATCCATTGAGTGCGAAACGATGAATAACATTGAAAGTTTTCTCCGGTTCAATCTTGTACCCGGTGACCACGACGAGATGATCGCGCTTGAAATACAACCGGTTTTTCTCTGATTAATCATCCCGGTTGGTGTTCCTTAACGCGTTGAGACAAACGCATTTTTGTACGATCTATGCGACATACGTCACAGACGCACTTGAAACAAATATCGTTGGTGAGGACTTGTCGTTAATTGAGAGACCACCGTTACAGCCACTCTCAGTCCTCGTCCTCTCAGTTCTCAATTCTTTCAATTTGGTACCAAAACTGTTAGGGGAACAATGGGGGTTTCTCAGGCATTCATTTCCACGGGAAGATTGAACTAGTAGATCGTCTAAAGCCCAATCGAATCCCCGTCAGGAAGCAAAATAAGTAAACTTTTCAGTCCTAGTTTAGTACTCTCCATTAGAATGCAAGTGCTTTGACCGAATAGTGTGTTGTGACAGAATAGAGTAATGCTGGTCATTCCACTGTCTACAAATGCTTAGCTTGGTCATCGATTGATCCTGTTCATATATGGTAAGTCAAATAATTCCTGCATAGATATTACCCATCAAATTCTACGATGGAGCTGAGGCCGTTATATAATCAATAACTTTGGGATAAGAAGGCTTACAGTTGTTCAAATAGAAAAAAATCTGACCCCATCATTCCGAAAAGAGGTAGGCATAAAACTATTTTCATGGCTGTCTAAGCGGCCACCCATTTTATATATACAAGAAGATCAGTCACGATACTATCAAATGGCTGAGAATCCGTTCTGTTATTTGGACTATCTAGGGTCGATTGTGAAACGGTAGCCAGTGGGAGATCATTTTGCCTGGCAATGGATCAGTATTACGCTAGGCAAATTCGAGTTTTGAATAATATGGTTCCACACCCATACAGTAAATCGGTTTCAAGGATATAGGCTCTCGGCTAATAATCCGTGGTAAGTACTCGCAACCACGCATTTGTAGGAAATGCGAAATTGAATTACGTTGAACACCTTGCACCCCAACCCATCCGCCCTTATGTAAAAAGACACCATTGCGAAGATTATGCGTTGCTTAAAAATTGCAATGGTAAGTGGTTCTATTATCTCCCCAAAGAACGTACACCTCCTTCAGTCTAGTTCTTCCAAATGGACGGTGAGGATCAATCCATTCGGCTGTGTAACATTGACTATCGTACGCGGATAAATAAAAATGCTTGCCACTCGACATGTTCAATGGTAATTATGATAAGTATTTAGAAATTACGAATGTACCAGCCGTAGGTATTGAACTGAATGAATTTTTGACGAGAATCTACTCGCATTTGTCATCGTTATGCACCTAATTAAAATTCTACAAACGAATACTAGATGCATACAAACCCTCACCTTCTAAAACAGTCAAGTATAGAAACAATGGGCATCTACTCTGCATTAGTAACTTCAGGACAAGCTATAGATGTATATTTACTTGCAATCAGGAACTCACTGGTAATCCTATGCAGTGGTTGGGCAAATGCCTCTGGGAACAACAACAACAACACAGCACTGATGCTAGTGATGTGTTTCCACATAATCGGGTACGGAGGGGTTTTCCAGCCGCAAGAGTATCTATCAGTCGACCTGATCACGTTATGCATTGACTAGGTGAGCACTAGTACTGTTTCATAAATTCTCGGGCTGAGTTCGCATTGTTCAACAGTTGGGTGGCTGTATGCAGTACGGGTCAAGTTGATTGGTTAAACACTATACGTTGAATTAAAAAAGAAGTCATGAAATGCGAAGTCGCACGGTTTCATTATCCACTATTGTGAGTTAGATGTATGTTCGTATAATAACAAAGTCACTCTGTATTATGCATAAAGGTTATGCATGCAAGCGCTTCAAATGTCTGGTTGAACTTCTCGAGCCAGTAAATCACTAAAAAATAAACTTGATAATTTTTAGAGGGTGCACCCGCTCACTTAGTAACTGGTAATCCTTGAGAATCATCTCGTATTGGTTATTTACGCCAAACACCCAAACCCATCCGCAACCATTTTTCACGCTGCACAACGTAAATCATTAATAATAAACACTCGGGTGATCCCATAACCGCTTGTAAAATCCTATGAAAATTCTGTCCTTCATCGATTCACAAACGTCAGCTGGTTTGATCGTACATTGTGCAACATGACAGTCTAGTTGGCTTCCCCATAACAGAATACAAGCTTAGAACAGATTTAGCACACGCACTTCGAATGCAACCTCCATATGTTTATGCACTCCAAGCGATGCCATTTGAGAGATCTTGCAATGAGCAAACATTCCCGTTGGGAATTACTTTCCCATCTACTTGTCAGCAACCCGGAAACCTGGAGAGATAAATGCCAGCTTTTTTCAGGGATGGGGGGAGGAACTGGAGAGCAAACATAGTTTTCTTTGTTTGGGGTGGGGTGGGGTGGTGACATGATTTGGGTAATTAATTATCTTACAAAATAAGCAGTCAGGCAAACCAACTCAGTTGCCAGCATAGAGTAGTGAAAATCTATCCCGATTGATTAAAGTAAATTGGATACTTGTAAAGCATTCCCGGCAGTTTCGTAAATGCTAGGACCGAGTTACATTTTCCGCAAAGTATTATTTGGTGAGTGGTTGGAACCGTGTATATCACAGGCCTAAATCATTGGAAGTAGCTCAGGTAAAGTGCAGACTCGTGGCCTACTTAGATCGTTCTCTTTCAATGCACGAAGACGATCGGTATTTTGTCCTGCGCCATAGGGCTTGGATGCTGTCTACATTAACCTGCACAGCGAATTAAACCGTTTCATTGATCGATCACAATAAGCCGTAAATACTGACTCATCACCTCGAATCGAGTTTGTATATCTTAGACAAAGATCTGTTGAATTTATTACTGAATCAAGTAAGTACTTTGGGAATATCACGTTCCCTTGTCCATGTTCCATTAGAATTTAGAAAAATATCCAGGTTTACTATTATGGTTTAATATTCATGATCCAGTAACACTGTTCTTCTCAATCAGCTTGTCCAACTCACCAGCTTGCCCTCAGAAAATTGAAGACAGTTGAATCTCATGTACTTTTATTGTCGTTGGTGCAAGTTAAACAGTTGACGTACACACCAAATTAAAGCTTACCAAGTCTGTATTCATGACAGTTGACCCAAGTTTATCAGTCTTCACGAGGGCTGTATATGAATGTGTTCTTGAAGACTCTCATGTTGTTGGAGCGTCTGCCATATAACTGTAATGCACGTTTTATTATATAAAAATGCACAGTCCACTTCGAAACAGGCACGTGAATTGCATTTCGAGAATGCTTGCACACGGACTGTCTTTGAAACAGAAAATGCTTAACTTAATGCTTAACTCTACAAAAGTGTAAAATGGAGCTGGTTTTTCGATCAATATGTAATATTGTTACAAATATACAAAATCAGATTCAAGTGAGTTATGTTCAATTGATTTTAAGTGAGTTCCAGTCTTGCAAAAGAGTAATGTAATGACCGGTTTTGCCTACAATTTTTCATAGAACGCCATTCAGTATACTCGCGTATATAAAATATTGAAAGAGCTTGGCAAATGGGGATCGAATTAAAAATGTAGTCAGATTTTGTGAAATACGAATGAGGTTGAATACGACTGATTACAGCCAGAGTAGACCAACGAAACACTTCATATGCTTTGGGAAAAGGGGTGGCTTTGTTTTGGACGATGCATGAGGTCTCTATTAGTCCTTGTCTATCTTTGTCACGATTATGTAACATAACCAAGAATGCGTTCGCAGGGTCTACCTTGAAGCTGTTTTGAACCAAGTCACGTGTTTTTCCCCGAGGCTAGTCAACTCGATGCTGTCACTATATTTGAAGTAGTTTAAGTCTCATCTTTCACATGTATACCTAAGAATGTGTTCAGCCATTCTGATTTTGCAACCGATGAAAGCACTTGCACCGAATCTCATTTGCCTTTCACAATTCTTCATGAGGTCGAAGTATGTCACGTTTGTGTACATATGGAGTGGCCCGTTAATTGTGCACGTCCCACGGGGAGAGCCGTTATGAATAGGTAAGTTGGAATAAAGTCTTTCCGTTTCCACACGGTGAGCTAAAGATGAAAAGTACAACGTGTGCAGAATAATTTAAGTTTTCGTCATTTTATGCAGGAGATGCGAGATATCAGGGTGATTATACACATTGAACCGTAAACAATTTAACATTCACATTAGGAAGGAGTTTGCTACAGCAGTTAACATTCAACAATTAGCCGCAGGTCCAGACAGACTACCATTGGCAGTTGATAGGGCTAGCTTGGTGTGAGGCTAACGTGAATATAACATCTCTAATCTCGATGGATTGGGTAGCGAACACAGAAGAAATTTACTTTTTACAAGTTTCTGAGCAGCTTAAAAATGATTAGATAGCTGGGCTTTTGAAAATAAGAAATGCGACCAGTGTGGTAAAAAAACATGAAACAACTAGTCTCAGAGTGCGATTAGAATGACGTTGAGTGAGAATGCTACTTGCTGTCGACCCCATACAGAAGCATAAATACTAATCTATCGATTGATCGATACGGACGATGGCGTCGCTAATAAAACGAGAATCTTTGAGAACAATTGGAAAAAAACCTAACACTCAGTCCATCAGATTCATGCAGTTATTTTGCATTCGTTCAAGTACTTCCAGACGTGCTGCATTTCAATTAATAACTTACCACGCTTGCGACTGTATAATGAGAATGGGATTTTTTTATACGTAGTACGAAACTACCAAAAGGTATGATACTGAAATGCTGGCTGACAGAGTGTAGTAAATGATACGCTTCCTGTGGCAGGACTCACCCTGAATGCTGGGCCGCACCAACAGAATCCAACACCGAAACCCACATCTTCCGTGCCATACCTGGGTGTGACCGTAGCCACTTCCTTTCCGTCTGGTGCCACAAGCCGAAAGATATTACGGGAAAGTGCAGGCATAGGAAAAATAGGAACAAGCCAACGGAATACGTGTATAATATTATCTCTCTTATAAACAGGTAGCTCTCCATAACTAACACGTGTCAGCAAACCAAACCGGGCTCGAATGATGTATCATATAAAGAGGCGATTGAATACAGAAGGTCCGTTGTAAACGTAAGGAATTTCGCTGATTGCTCGAACTAATTTCTTTTCTTTCTCGTCCAAAATGCGATGCCATAAGTAATGCAATAAAACACTACCGTAGGGGAGTAGCAGTTTAGTCGCTATGCAGAGTGAATGCTTTTTACAGGGATGGTACCGTATACGAGAATGAAAATACTACACTACTGCAAATCTTCTTGACGGTTTATCGATTTTACCCTCAGCTCAATTATCCATTTTCTGATTTTGCCTCAGAACAAACACGTGTGTGTAGGGAGTATGCTAAGTCCCTAACCGCGCAGTGGTGGACCGGTGTTAAAGTCGCCACATTATCATCCCAAAAGACGTGCGTTCGAATCCAACCAACTTTACCATCACCACCGCCACCAGCACTACCTGACTTTAGACTTTGTCTGTTGTTTGGCAAACCGTTGGTTAGCTGCTTCCCCCTCCCGTCCTGAAAATTCTTTAAATGTATTCAATAAATACAGATAAAATTTAAAAAAAGAAAAGAGAGCGGATTAGTATTCTCAGTAGGAGGTGTTTGAGTCTGACAAGCTTAAAGCACTTTTGAGTAAGTCATAGATACATGTTGAATCATATTTGCACACATATCTGGATTTACTAATATCTTAATCAATTGACGGAGTGTATTGCTTCGAGAGTTAAGCATTCTCCGTTCTTAGCTCACCCCACCACCTTTCACTTAACGATCGCGATCTCATGCATGACCTTTCCGTGTGCAGTGGTTCTAGATTTGTGACCTCGGGCCATAACGTCTAATGGCAGGCCAGTGTTCATGTAGGTGAGGATGTAGGTGTTTGCTTGTCATAACTACGTAGTGTTGATTGCTGCCCAGACACGCGTAGATTTCCCCTGATGGTTCGTACTGTTCCACTCGAGCCTTATCGTAAAATTATCCCAGCTATGCATAAGAACAAAGTCAAAATGCGAAGACATTTCTTTTCGATAGATCGCTTTGATTAGTGTATAGAAGAATGCAAAGCCTAGGCTGAAGTTAAATGAATGTCTGTGTGCAAACTGTTCAGTAGACAACAAGCTATCAAGTCCAGATAATCGAATACAGGAAAGCCCGATACAAATTTAATATGGAAGATCTTAGTCAAGAATGAATAGGACAGGAGTGAAAGCATGTGAAAACTAAGAGATAGTAAATGAGGGAGGTAATATTTGATAGCTGGATTCTGTGAACAGTTCATCATTCCCGAGCACTTCTAGCCATTTACGGGCAGTAGTCATAAGTAAGAGCTTGGTTAACCTTTTCTCTGGCGGCCTGCATGCGTATCCAAGACATCAACGTAGGTTCGAAAATATTCTCTTCTTTGTTATCTTGAAATGATACTGGGACAACTTGAAATAATCGTCAGATATCTTGAAATTAATCGAGGAAATCTTGATATGATATTGAGACAACTTGACTTGCAAAAGGTATAATTCTTAATCTACGTATAAGAAATATCTAGAAGTACCTAATACACTCTCATTATAATGTATGAGTGTGTGCATCGAGTTTATTCATCGCACCTGTTTATTGCAATTCTTTCCCATCTGGCACCCAAACCTGATGGTGATAATTAACTTTTATCGCACTGTGATTATGATTTCGGACAATTGAATAATAAATTTCTTCCTCTTCGTCTATAAAAGCATTTGATTTAGGGTGATTGGTAGAAATTAGAAATATTTCTAGATAACTGAGACAATTCGAACAATTTCTCCTTATCATCCTATGTATGGGTTTATAAATATATATATATATGTATATATATATATATATATATATGTGTGTGTGTGTGTGTGTGTGTGTGTGTGTGTGTGTGTGTGTNNNGTGTGTGTGAAGCGGGAAAAATACGTTCAACCGACGAGTGATTGGTGTTTCAAGTTTGTGCACCCTGTTGAACGTTAGTCTATTCCGGGTCCCTGAAGTCGAAATCAGAGTTACAGGTTAGATTCCCTCATAAGCAGAAGCCGTAATTGGGTAGGAACACGACAGTAGTGTGATCAATTGGATCTTATGCGAGTGAGCGGGAAATTCAAATCTGCATCACAACCAACCATGTCTCACGGGCTCCGCATTGCACATGATTCGTGCACTTGGTACATTTGACAGTCATGACTGTAATCTCTCAACTATTTGCTCTGGGATAGCCACCCTTGAGACCGACAATCTTGTGTGTATTGGTGGTACACATTTTTAAACGAGAAAGATAATTCCGTGCAAAAATGCTTGGCATTCTATTGTTTTACCGAATTTGTTTAGCGTTACGCTAAGTTCCACTATTTCTCCCGGGAGGAGATAAAACAATCGGCCTGCTGATAGTCCTCGTCAATACTTCTTGCCTACTAGCAGTTCACACTATTGATCTAAGTAGAAATATCAAATGTTCAACACGTCTGAATTCAATAAAACGTGTGAAATAACTGAGTACCACATTGTGAACCCATATTAAGGCTTACCTTTTGTAGGGTGTCAGTTTACGAAGGAATCAAAAGTACTTGCACCAGCCCGTTTTGCAATATCTTTACCCCACGATGTGATTTGCGGCATTTTTGCTGTCATAGTGTTTCTGGTGACAAGTCTTCAAACACCCTTTGAACGGAAACGGATATATGACCGGAGATTGAGCAGAAACAGGCCAGTTTACCATTGGTGTTTAGCACTCTTAATCATTCTGAACACATTCGAAAAAGTAAATATGTCAGTGGACATACAAACAAGATGAATTGCTGCACTAATTCCATGAAACACATTAATCACGACCGAAAACTCACATATATATATATATATACGTTTGAGTTCAGCCTGTGTGCCAGACTAATCGTGGTTTCTCAGATCATACGCACTTTGTACGGAGTCAAACGTCTAAGGTGCCCAAAAAACCTCGATGCCCAATCTAGCCAGTGACAATTGCCACAACCAGGAACTTATGTGCTTGGTTCATACGGCTCCTCCTGTTTGGGTTGGAATCAGGGGTTTTAGCCAACTCTCCCAGGTTAACGGCCAATGGTTCTCCAACCCGGTTGTAGTCCCAGATGTCGGCTTTCAGTCCTCTCACTTTGGTGAGGAAACACGTCCGTCACGGGAAAGCAGTGCGTATGGCGTCCTCCGACCATACTGACGATTTCGGAGGCGAAAACTCTAGCAACAACTAACAAGTGCAAACGAAAGCCTTAACGGCATGAATACCTAAATATATAAAAAGCTATAAAATTTGATGCCAGAATCTATTTTGCTTCAACTTTGACTATATAAAAAAACAAAATTGGTGACTACAGTGATCGTACATGAATGATGCTTGTTTACAGAATAGAACCATAAAACATTTGTATTGTCATTGAAGTCATGTGCGTGTAATACAAATAACCTTGTAAGTAGAACCTTTCATTACCTATAAAGTTTTCTGTTTGCCTACCTACAGAGCTGTAAACTTTCAACGGCCAAACATCGTTTAGCCTGACGGAAATCCCTCCGGAAGGAATATCAATTTCCATGACAAACGATGATTTTTTCCAAGGATTTACCTTACTCGAGTTTGAGGATCTTTAAACCGGATATAATTGTTGACCTGGAAAATTGGAACCGGTAGGCCGCTGAGAAAAATAAACAACCTCCATCAACATGCACTGTATATATTCCCGGATCATGTTACCAAGCAAACGATCAAATTTAAATATTGTCCGAAAACCTACGGCATCCACATGTTTAGGTTACAAAAGTACACATTTTTTCACAAGCCTCTGTTCACTTGAAGTGCTTTGGAGTTTCGACTCGTTTTTTCTCATCCAAAGAATTGAAGGAAAGTAAATCATAAACGCAGCATCATTCGTGGATTATCGACTGATCAGTTTTGCTCAATGGTTGAGAAGAAGAGGTTGATCAGTTGTTGTATGAGACGATATGATATTGGTGAGTGAGCATAGATCGAGTGCATCAACTGCACTGGTCACTTTGGTCGTCACTGTGTAAATCGGATAACTGTGCTACAAATTATGCCAAATCCGTCTCTCTAATGATTATTCTCCGCCTTCATCTTGGCAAACTGGACAGAAATATGTCTACTAGGCGGCTGTTTATGCATCGGTTGTCTGATTAGGCAATGATTTACATTAAAGTGTCAGAACATGAAAATGTGAAAAATTAAATCATACAGGGGAAATGAATCAAACGAGTAGCTACCAAACGATGACTGGCGCGTCTGAAACTGGGATCACCGTTCGTAGTTTTAGCTGCACAAAATGAATTGCGCAATTAAGTGGCTTATCATTATTGTAATGCAGCCACGGTGGCCGGGTAAAGATATGAATTTTACCAAACCGTTGATGGAATAAGTAATTTATGTTTTCTTTTATTCACAAAATCTGATTTGGATTACGTTTGTACTCAAATAACAAATATTTATACATATATATATATATTTCATAATATGGTATGTGAATGACTGGACAAAATTTCCCTGGAAGCACACGACCGGTTTCGCGGTCAGGCATGCGTATCCGGTAATCTTTTGTCAGTCCATTCATTTACTTGTATCCAGGAAGTGTATTTTCGTCAGAACAATATATATATATATATATTTATGTTCTTCTCTTACCATTAAACATTTCTTAAATAATATAATTTCCATTATATCATCAATTTCTTACCAGCACAAGGACAATTTGTGTCCCATTTTTGAAAAACATTTTAGCTTTTGAAACGAAAATATTAAACAATACTTGTACGATATCTTCATTTTTATTTTTTTTGACCGATCAAAAAAGTTTGTAAGCAGTAGTCGGAGGGTGCTTATTTCGGGGAATATGGGGAATGCAAACAGAATTTCTCAACCTTTATCTGCAATTTTTTGACAAGTCCACAAATCAGCATATGACCTGGCATTATCAGGATGCAGCATGAAGTTCTTCCTATTGAACATCATCCGCCTCTTTTCTTCAACTGCTATCTTTATTTCAATCCATTGTCTGGCAATACTTTTCCGAATTGAGCTTATCGTTTCCGTTTTAACACATTGGTCCTCGAATGTCCCACCAAATACACATCATTCCCCCGTTTAGAGTCAAATTTGTTTTAGAGTTGTACTAGGGTTAGATTGCTTCTTTTCACTCCGATGTTGTCTCAGGTAATCCACATTTCATCTCCAATTACCATCCAATTCAAGAGG
>UZAN01039507.1:133260-157971 GCA_900618425.1 Echinostoma caproni
CAAGAGGGGCTCGATTTTGTTCTGAAGTAAGTTTTACCTAAGCCTTGAATAAGTAAGCGAATGGACACACATGTTGGACGGAATATTGGACAAATGGTTTCACTTCCGTCGGGAAGCAAACGTTGGAAGAATATCACGTGGTCGGGCAAATAGCAGATACAAAATTCACACTTTCGTTATGCACAAAACTAACGTATACCAAAATTTGTATTGGTGGGTTTTAGTTGTTTCAGTGTTACATGGATATGCATACATTTATTGATAAAAATATATAAGCTCATATGCTCCAAATAAACATATGCTAACGTCTCGAAACATGTTGTGATAGACTCGGCTAGAACATTTCGATAGACCTGATATATATATATATAAGGCTCTTCGCCAACAACATCTAGCAACAACCGAGGCAGTAGCCATCCGCCTGTTTAACCCATCGCTTTGTTCCCAAAAGCGATTCGTTAAAGCACTTCAACTGCCGTGGCCTCNTTGCATGACTGCAGCTGACCCCTTTCCATGACCCGTTGACCCTTGCGATTGACCCCGTACCCGAAACCGGTGATGGTTAACCTTGACTCGGTCCCAATCCCTCCTGTGACACGTCCCTTTCCCATCCACCCACCACTCCATTTTTTGTTTGTAAACCACACATAAACAACAAATTATATCTACCAATCCAATCCACACGCACGCACACAGGTCAAACGTTATGCAAATGTGATATGCCTTATACCTATTTATATAATTGTATTAGCCAGATGAGAAAGTTATCGAAAATGAGCTTGTTCGCTATTTTGTGTTTTGTTCTCAAATGTTACCATGGGAATTTCCAATGAATATATATATATGTATATCACGTCTACCGGAACGTTCTACCCGACTATACAAATCCAGTTGCAACCAAGCAATGTGGCAAAAATGCATGCTTGTTATCCTTCATTTAGTGGCCAAATACACAACCTTAACTAACACATAAGATGAAAAATTTGATGACTATTTTTAATTTGATGGGTAGAGCAGTTGGTGCTTTGAAGGGAATAGTCCAAACGCGGAACATACAGTCGGTGATAATCTTTTGCGGAGGTCCTTTGAACCCTAACACGGAGGCTTACGGATCAAATGAACGGTGTTTTTACACACTGGGAATGGGTTGATCAGTATAATCGTTTCCGCTCCTGTTGTGGACAATAACCGGATTCAGGCCATGGCATCATGAAGTTTCGATCAACTCCAGGTGTTTGGCTCTGATCAGATCAATCAGAATCATCAATGTTCAATCAGTNNTCAGTGTAGCTATTGCCACAGGAACAAGAGTAATCTGCTGGATACAGAAATCTTCATCAATCGCTTGTTTTTCTCTGCTATGTGGACAGTAAGTTTAACTAATGCGGAGTGTGAAACTTCTCTGCATTTCTCAATCGTTTGCTCATTGTCTTTAGAAGCGTGGCACCTTTGCTGCTGAGTTTTTTGCGTTTGTTCTGAGGACTGTTAGGCAATCTTTGACATGTTACTATGAATATTCCTTTTTTAAAGTTGTAAATTCATCACTCCCTGGGTCAATGGAACATGATATTTTTACTCGATCGAAGATAATAACAAGAGACGCAATTCCTTGAATGCAGTCATTCTCTAACGTGAATTCGGTATTGCTACGCAACTGAGACGTGAATAGGAAAAATGACGTCACAAACAACTCCCGTACATGACACGCTGAACTACGGGGTCGTAAAATATCTCTTATACTAGTATTGTAATCAATATACTGGACATACTGCACATATTTGTTGCTCGATAATCATTTCATCAGTTTGGCGATACAGGAAATCCGTCAACTGAAATTGGGCATTCAAAATTCACCACAGTAGGACTGTTCTTGAGCGATTTAATGAGGGTCCGATATCCTTGTGCTGTATCTATCTATATCTATCTATATATCTAGATATTTCAGCCCGGTTGTTTCCCCTAAAGGGAACATTGTTGCATACAGAAGTACGGGATGCAGAATAAACTATTGGTTTCTCGTTTACGGCGGTTCTATCAATTCCATAATTTCAGATAAACTCTTTGGGGGGAAATTTTTCCTAATCTGGCTGATTTAGTTCCATGAGCCACTTCGGATTGTGTAAAATGTTAAACCTTTTTTGAGTATTAAGCCTTATTTATCCCATTCAATTCTGCATGGTCTGACGTATGGGTTTCGCTCCTCAGGAGATCGTTAATTCCCCATTACTTGAATGTATTTAAATGCGTGCACTACAGGCGAGTCCCACACAGGACGAAACAGCTTTACAGTGATATTTATCGGTCATCACAAATATTGGATTGCATCTAAACTGTTAACGGCAATTTGTAAATTCACCCATTTCACACTGGGAGAGTGTGCCATTTCTGTTCTCACTTGTCGATGATAGACATTGATTTTCAACAATTTATTTTCCCTATGCCCGCTGCGTGTATTTCAAGTTTCTCATGAATGGATTCACAATGACCAGCCGAGTCTCACATGTTCATTTATCTGTTGTGATTGGCAAAATGTTCAATGCCCATACTGATGCGTGCCTGAGGTTTGCTGACAATATTCTATCCGAATGCACCTATCCTCCACACTTTGACCTGTATGCATGTAAATCCGACCCATAATACCATTCTTAGTAAACATTTATCTCGTCTCATGTAACTGCATGCCCAAACTCTTTTACCCTGTCTTGGCCGGATACTGATCGACAAGCAACGTGTTTCTTCTGAGCTTTCTAATGCACTTAGTAATCAACTGGACTCATGTTTTAACCTATTTTTTACCAAAATTGTAATTGTCTACTTTTGGATTAATGCTTGCATATAACTCGCTGAAGCTTCAACAAAATACAATCCAAATGCACTGAACTATTGGGATATTACCGAACTCTCAAAGAGCGAAACTCACATCGAAGACCATCAAGATTGCCTGGTGCATCTGAATAACTGAATGGGCTAATACTAAAATGGATTGAGACATTTAAACAAAGTGATGACGGTCGACCGTGTAGCATAAGGATAAAGGTTTGAAGTCCCGACCCGAAATTTCGCGAGTCGGGTTCTGACAGGGACACAAAAAGTGCACTTTTCTTACGAGTCCCAAACAACACGAAACAATTGTCTAGTGCAGTTTGTCCCTTAATCACAAACATTTACCTCACATTTAAAAGTTCAACAATTAATGACCCATACTGGCTTCAGTCGAAGGTTGCTTTTATTCACAACAACCTTTTGATTCGGGATATTCTACTCTAATCTCGATTGGATCAAACGGTATCCGAATTCCTTCCCGTTTCTGAAAGTAAACTGAGTTGCCCCTTGCAGAGCACTTCTCTCTGATCATGCAGTTATCTTAAACTCATATAGCCTTATTATCATTATGACTATCAGGTTCCGATTTGCAGACCAATCAGTTCCCTATTTCAGATAAAAAGCATTCTGTTTTTTTCTACAACCGCCTCGCTCCACCCCCGGACATTGAGCCCGAGTTATATATGATGCGATATAATTGCGCGGTAGGTGAATCACTGATAGTGAACGTGCTCGCAGAATTGATTTTTCCGACAAAAATCTATGGGGATAAAGGGTTTGTATATTTTACTTCGCTTTTACAAAAAAGCACTCAAGTAGCAAGTGCGGATTTAAATATCATTCCCTAGTTAGGCGAGCGATTGGTATACACATAATGTTTCTTTTCTTCTCTAAAATATTTTGTCCGCACCAGCGGTCAAAGTGATTTGATGATTTCTCCGTAACTTGTTCAGCAATATTTTCACAAAGAGGGAGCTTTCAATCCTTTGAGAGATTTTGATCGAACAGTTTGGTCTTCTTGTATCCCAACAGTAGATCTAGTCGGAGAAATGAACAGGGCTGTGTGAACGTAGCCCCTGTAGGTTTACTGGGCAAAACAGACAACCGTGTGAAGTGAATACATCCGGTCACTGAGTGGACAAATGAAATTCGCAGACAGGGTGACAAGGTTGACCATATAGTGTCAATTGTTTCCCTTAACTTGAGTTAACCGACCTGATGTTCATCTGATCACAGGTGCATCGCAACTTGAAACAAGCGTTTCATCACCAACCGAGGACGGTTAGCAACCGTGAGACAAACAGATACTTTTGATGCAGAGGTGGAAACGACAAATCCGCCAGACAGAATGAAGACATCATGAAGTAACATATTTTGCAGCAAAGTGTGAACCAATATACGAGCATATCACTACGTCTCACAGTACCGAAGAATAAATTCACCTATAGTCCTCAAATGTGCAACCACAAACAGGGGTGATCGCCGCATGACAGAATAACTGTTCTAGTCTATGTGTCTGTCTGAAACGGAAGGTTGGCGATACATCCCCAGTGGTAGTGCAGTTGTGCTGGTCATAAACGAGGATAGATACCACATTGAGTGGCTGATCACAAATTTTAAACGTGGACCGTTTTGGACTAAGGTGAATAGTTTCCGCACCAGGCAACAGATGAAACGGGCATTGCTTGTCGAAAACGTCTCCACTTTTCGCCAAACATAAACTTTCCATACCCACTTCTGTCGTTTCCGGGTCCGTATTCAAATCTGTGTGCGTCTACCATCAGTGAGTTTGACGAGACAGTTTCAATCCAGCACACGATTCTCTGACAGATGTGAGACATGTGAAGTTGCTCTTTTCAAGGGGAAATGCGCCAAAAGTAATGGATGGTTGACATTTAGAAGTGCATCTAATGCTTTCGTTAGTAAAATGAATAGGAAGAACAGGAAAACTCACAATGCAGGGAAACCCATGCGTTTGTCTGTAGTGTTTGTTTCAGTAGGCTTGTGTTCACAGTTACAAGTGAAACGTTTCCACAAACAACCATCTAGAAGAACAAAATAGAACAATGGATGGACCTGAAGGCCAAGATTTTCCTAACCGTAATTATCAATTCAAAAATATTACTGTATTTTGGACGTTTTTGATTAAACGATAGTGCCCGAGTTCCACTGATGCACTGTACCGACACGTCCGCGTTGTTTGTTGGTTTTTTACCTGTCAGTCATTTTTACATTGCGTTGTAGATTGGTTTTGGCATGTAACTGCATAAATACCTGAAATGCCGTTATGCTTTGCTCACGAGAAGAACTAATCCTTGGCAGTTTTGACATTTGCTCGGTAATTGCAATTCCATTTAAATCCTTTTATTCTACCTAAAGTCTTTTGTGGTAAATGAAGCGTCTCGTATAAACAAATTGTGGAACGCATTGCCATTTTTGTCTAACAACAAGCTGAAAATGAGACAACGCGGACGAAGATAGTTCTATGCACCATGAACTCACTTGAAATGATCGATAAACACTCATTTATCGAGCCTGTGTCAGATCAAGTATAAGAGGGATCTCGGGCTATACCAGGCATCTTAAGTCCTCCAACGAAGTACCAGATGGACAGTTTGGAGGCTGGCTTCAACAGGATCCAGCAAATTAAACAGTGATGGTAAACAGAAAATAAACTTTGCATACTGTAACCATTCGAAGAAGGCATACGCTGCGAATTCTCAAAGAAAGATTACAAATGGCGGCAACCCGGTGCACGTGCGGATTCTACGTGCAACGTTCCTCCACTGCTTGACTTTGCAGTCCAGTTGGAATAAGCCACTATCGGTTTTCATCTCTCCACTGATAACCCATTTTCTTATTTTGGTCCGTACAGCAAGTACATTATGGTAATGAGCGAATACTCTGTGCTGATGATCGTCGTGGGAACCAGAATCCATTGTATTCACAGCACCACCGGAAGTGACCGAACATTCAGTTACTAAGAATTAACCGCGGAATCTTATAATGAATGATATCACCAATGTCGAATTCCGCCTAAAATCACAAAACCTCAATTGCGGAAGCCATGCTTAGTAAGCTGCTTGAATTGAAAATACCGGTCAACGCGTATCATCCACACTGGCCGCCAGTCGACATCGAAAATGAATAGGCCAATGTGCTCTGTCATTTGTAGACCAGTGACTGATCCCGTTTCCAACGTTGCATTTTTACACTTTTATTTTAGACCGACAAAATCTTAAAAGGCGTAATAATCATTGTACAGATGAATCCAATTTGAAGGCATGTTGTGTATAAACCTGCATGTAGCCACACTTGTCGGAGGTAACAACAAAGAGAACAAGCCTGTTTACAAGCCCCAAGCATTTTTGTTCACCCAAAACTATTGGCCTGTAATTCCGAAAAATGTTTGTTTAACAGAAACTCTAATAACCGCTCCCTCATTCCGTGCACTACAGTTTGAAAGAAATGTATGCAAAGGACCATAAAAATAACCATTGTTCTACCCAGAGGCAATTCGGTATTACGTGTGTCATGACCAGATGCACAATCCCACTCTACGCTATGAATATTTCCAAATAAATTGCCCACGATATTTGCAAATTTAATACAAATAACAAAAGCATAACTGTCGATATGGCGCCTCCCACATTTACTATGGAAAATGCATCTTTTTTAACGGTGGGATTGAAATAACAGAATCAAATTCACCGACTCACACCAGAGACACCCAGACACCACTCCCAAACGCATCGTAACAAAAAGATAAATGTAAGAACCACGAAACCTCTAATTGTACGATGTCAAACGATTTGTCTGTCTAGCACGGAAAACGTGTCATGGAAACCAACCGCAAGTTCAACGTGAATTTAAATGGGCGAAAAGCAATGTGTATGGACCGTGCAACTCATGTTTGTGTGTAATCTGTAAAATACCTTGTGAGCACTAGATGCAAAGCATTCCCTTTTCTGACCTCAGTGACCGAGAAGGAAAACACCTGAAAAAAAAAGAATTCAGCAAGGAAACCAAGTCCAAACCCCATATACACTTGATGGTTATATCTAAGGTGATATATAAGTTCATTCACAACACTTGTGAAAAGTCTTTAGGACCGTCAGCTAGCATCAAACATCTCATATGAAAATTACTGCGAATCATTTTGTTTATCGGCCAGCCCGGTGTGACCAAAGCAAATTCCTAACAATGGCTGATATTTTCAACTGATTACAAGGAATGACAAATCCTTTTCGGTCAAAGGAATACACACACAAATAGGCTAGTGTGACAGAACAATGAATTCACAACAAATGTTTCTTGGTTAAATATTACTTGAGCCAGGATGTTGTCAGCAGCTTCTAAAATGAGGATTTGATTTAAAATAATGATATCTGTAGAAAAAGGATGATTGTTTTTGATTACCGTGGCAAAATACCCAATATTTCTTCTTTTGCTCAGTTCCAGTTTATTTGTTCTGGAGATCCGCTTGTAGACGAACATTCATGAGCAAGAAATGCTCCCCCAAATGAACTCAATTACCGAGAACCACTGTTCGACATCGCACCATAGGACAGGAGCCTTGTGATCGGCAAATTCTCTCAAGGAAAAATTCCCCTGAGAATAAGCGGCGTGTTCCTTCCGAGTGATAGCCTCTGACCAAATCATTGCAAATTAGTAATTGAAACGAGACGCTCATATAATATTCCGATGTGTGTTTTGGAATCACAAACATTTTCATACAAGGCAGCTTGTAGCAAACCAAATCACTGACCTCAATCAACGCCGCAATCACATACAGAATACCTTACAAGAAACATCGATTACAGACTAAAAGATTAAATGAACGAGCTGGACAAATGATATAATATTGTGTATTGGTGCACGTTGCTGTCCCACCATGGCACTTGTCTTCCTTTTACGCACGGTAATTGTTCATGCGAGTAGTTTTTCTATGGATACGAAGCGTTTCCACATATAACCGGATCATTACAAAGTTCTACTAATATTTTAGTGACGTGATTCTCTTTGACATGAGTTATGCTATTTATTTAGTGGATTATCAATTCCGCATCAACAGTAAGAGGAAATATTCAAATGGTAAAACTCCAAATGTTTACGGTCCTTGTTTTATTATGTTCCTTGAAATGGTGTTGTGGTCCGTAGAAATTACTTGCAGGATTAGCAGTTTATTACCGCTTCCTGAAACACCCGCGCTGAGCCCACAATTTACTCAGAGTAGTAAACTGTAGTAGCGTTGATTGAAAATGCACATGCGACGTTGTTTTGGTTGAGCATTTTTGCATCAATGTATTGGACGCGATTGTGAAACTTTCATCAGCCTCGGTGGGATTCGAACCCATGCATAGACGCCACCGACGCTTTGTAAAGCGCAAGCTTTACCAGACGAGCTACATAGGCACAACAATAGCCCTGATCTTTTCAAATTCGAATTACCCATCCAACTTACAGAGGAATATGGCATCCATCAACCAGTTAGCATTTAACCTGACCTCTCCGAGAGGTTTTCCTTAGAATTCATCGGAGTCCACCGGATGAAATTCTAAATTAAGGTTAACTGTTTATGTTGTTGCTTTGCAGATAGAAGTCTCATGCTGATATTGCGAACAGCTCAGTAGCCTTGTTGGGCCTCAAGCCCACTTCAATCAGCCAAACAAAAATGTAAACAATTTTATGGTCAATTTTTCAGAATGAAAATATTTCAACCGGAGTTGGTGAAACAAAATGTTTCACGGTTTGGCCTGCCGTCGGTGGAAATGGTTGATTTTGTCGATCGTTACAGTCAAACGCATTTCTTTAGGAGTGACTGGAGCGTGCTTTTACAATCGCCGTATGAAATTATTAGCAGACCTATGAGAAAATGCCTCAGTAGTTTGAATATACTTGGGTTGGTTTTGCGTGATAAAATTACGTGTAATTACGTGTAGGATAAAGAGTTGTCACCATGATATCTGCCTTACAATCAAACAAAGGTTTGAATCGATGAGATCAATATTGACTTCACTTTACATCGGAGAGACACCCACACAAGTTTATCAACTGCCTGCATTCAACAGATTTCCCTTGAACGATTTGATAGAAAAATCATTATCTGTTGCCTATTAGTTGCCTATTTGTCAAAATTGTTCATTAGTTCCCAGCTGAAATAAGATAATCTTTTCCCAAAGGAATGCATGTCAACGAAATCTTAGAGCGAAGCAAAATAGTTAGCTCAAGCAGCGAACATCCGTTTCACCTCAGTTTAGTTTAATCAAATGTGCGCACACATCAAAGAAATTGAGGATCGAACAGGTGATCTCCCATGGCGCTTAAGGCATAATACTGACTTCATGCCCAATAGCCTGATCACCTTCATTATACACTTTTGGTACAATATAATCATCGACGCTTGTAGCGTGCCCAAAACTCCGCTCTCGTTATCATTAACAACCAGTTTTCTGACACTGCCTGGAATACTAAAAACTTAACTACTAGTTACAATACAGTAGTATTGTTCAAAATTGCTAAATACGTTGCGTTCTATCTACTTTCGAAACAACCCTAATTTCAGCGCAGTTTCATACACGGACTATCCTGAAAACCAGATCAAATACAACGCAGTTGTTGCCGATCCCATTTCCTTTTTTGTGCACCCTTTATCGTGCTAAATGTAAGTCAGCGATATCTGCAGGGTTCTTTTCTCAATAGCTTTCATAAAGTCGTTATAAAAATCTTCCTGATAGCACTATTTAAGTAACACTGCGAAGGAAGTGGTACAAAGAGAGCCCCAGCTAGCGAACGAATCAAAACTAGGGCCCATCCAACCAGATGTGTATACGTAGCGGCTGGAAGTTCTNAAGTTCTTCGCGAGACAATGTCGATGACCAATGGAAACGAACGAAAAGGCAAATACAGTCAGACGGACAATCCGCATCTAGCCAGAAAGATGTCCACCGACTACCGCGACGTTGGAGCTGTCGACCAACGTATCTCGCACTACGTTCACGTCAAATCATTCGGAACGGCAAGCGGAAGATGAGGCCACATTCGTGCCTAGTGCGGACCAAAACCAGACCGAGGTATGAATCATCCTGCCGTGAGGTTAAGATATGATTGTATATAATTGAACGCATACACCAGTTACTTTTTAACTGAATCAATAAATGTTTTGCCAGCCAACTGGCCTTCTCGTTGCAATGCATCGCAATGCGTCGCAGCCAAAAAGATGGCTCAAAAATATGTATGATCAATTTCATTGAATGCAAAGTTCCCACAGTTTAACGCGGAGATTGAAACATTTAGGCTTGTGTAAACTCTTGTTCCTTTCAGATTGTCCGCATCTTGTTTGAACGGATGAAAAATGCGTGGCTTTGAGAACATCAACAGGAAAGGGTTATAATATTTTTCACCATGATTGACAAAACTCGAAAAGTCATCGTTACTAAAATACTACCTGTTCATTCGATGTACTTAAAATCAGAATTAATTAGGAGCCGTGCACAGTTTCTTCGATGAATTGAATTAAATTTGCAAATGGCATGGGTGATCCTGAGTTACGCGCAAGGCTCCAAACACGGATTTAGCAACCCTGAGATACCTATTGTCATAGGGTAACGTGCCAATAAATTAAAATATATACACTCCTTAGTTCTCTGCTTTCCAAGAGGATTCATCGAACGTACAAATATCCAACGCGTTTGAGGATCGCAAGAAAAGACGGATGGGCGAAACCTGGGAGGGGGAGGGGGCACAAATCCGTGACGAGAAACGAAGCGCAATGAATTTTCAAAGTTTGACATGCTCTTTTCAATGATTTGATGGAAAACTCTCATTGGACCAAGCAGCAGTTAACAAGAGTTCTCCAGGGGCTGTCCGGGTTGTGTGTGTCAATAAATGCGGCGAATAAATCACCGATATTGACAGAGACTGGAAACATTGGAGAACAAGTAAAACAGATGCAACATCTTGTTTCAATTCACTTGGATTTATGCAATAATATACTTAGTTCTGTGACAAATATGGAGCACTGAAAGCGGGTTGAAGTGGCTTATTTCCATGGGGAGTGACCCATTTCTTCAACTTGTAAACCAAAAATTAACGATAGTAGTTGTTTTTATCGATTAAAGCCGAGCTGAGTGCACGTAATCCGAGGGTACATTTGTCGTAATAGGGGGTGACCAGCTTTAACACGATGGATGTAGCTCGGGAATGGAAGATTGCATGGCAGAAACTAAATTCAAACATGCCACTTGCGCGCTGCAAGTTGCTTCACTGATAATTCATGGCAAAGGAAGTAGGTTGTATTTGGAAATATGTGGAGAGTTCGTTTTACGGGTCTTACAATATGAGGCCCAAAATAGTATCTCTTGCCTAGAAATCTATAATCACGATACAATGCATTTAATAATAGTTATTGCGCTTTTACATGAATCAATACATGATCACATTATGTGTCGATACTACTATGGTTGCTGTCCTGGATTTTGAGGTAGTGGTTGTAAACGTACGACAAAACACATACTGTCTGACCGCAAAGTGCATTGAATTTAAATCACTGCCACACCCTTATTCACAGTGAAGAATAAAGCCTAACACTGAACCGTTTAATAAAAAAACACGAGCATTCGACATACTAACTTCAATCAGGTGTCGATAACGTTGATCAGCTGTACAGCGCACGCAGTATCCTTTTCATATCTTCTTCTCTGACCATAAATGAAGCCATTCTTTTAATTGTTACATTTAGATCAGCATATTAGTCTACCTAGGTCATGAGAAATGTGCGATCTTGAATTAGCGCGAGCCTTTCGTTTGGATTGTCAACTGCGTTGTCCTTCGTTTCTGTCGGGCCAAATGAACTGGCCATGAGTCTCGTTCTTCTGAGTGTATGCTTGAATCGATAAACTGAAGATTGTGCGTGAAGGTAATAATATCCGAAGGATAGTTAGGTCAAATAAATAAATGTCATAAACAGTTTTCATAGTCTGAAGCACACATTACATAATTGCAGTGGCAGCAACAAAATGCGAAGGAATGTTTTGGCTGTGTCTGTTACTCCGCATTTCATCACCTGAAAATGGAGGACGGTAATGGTTTACTGCAATAATCCGATTGGATGTGAACGCTGCTATTTTACTCCCACACGAAGATAATTACCATAGTTCACGGAAAGTAATCTCAAAAACGTGGAATCACGGAACCATTTTACTCCGTATTCGAATTCCCAGGGTTTCTAAACGGCAACCATTGTGTTGAGGGTTCTGGCTTATGCGTCCTCAGTGGACCTCGTTTTATTTGGATTTAGCTGACTCTAGGATCACTGCAGTGCATGAGAACCTTGTCAAATGTGTAGTGCTGACAGTGGTACGCCTGGCATAATATTACGAATAAATCATTTCCATAATTATTTTGTTTTTTGACGTGGTATCGTTGTTCGCCGACATAAACCAATAAACTATAATCAATTAATATAATAATATATATAAAGACCGGCGGTCAAGGTCACCTGATTGTTATGATTTATCGGATGAAACCTGCGCTGTAATGCATATTGTTCGGGGAAATGATTCATTCATGAGTTGATAAAATGTGACTGAAAATATTTCAGCACCGCCCCAGAGGATTCTTTGGAATACGCCGAATACCAATTATCAGAACCGTTTTCTTGAATTGAATAGCAGTTTCGCAATCCATGGCGCTCATTTGGTATGAAAACTAGGACCCTGAATGCATTCGTGAACTGTTGGCAGCGTATATTTACGGAGTTTGACATTGGCTAATTTCTAGTTGTTCACAATTTTGCTTTTTTGTAGTACCCAGCTGTTCAATAAATTCATTGCTTGATGTGATCTGTTCTATATCGCTATTTGTGAGAATGGATACAAACAACAATCACACTAGTATTTGCTTATCGGTGAAGCAAGGATCGGAACCGATGATGTAACAATACTAAATCGGTCTGTCATGGAATGTAATATGCAATGAGATGCCTCAGCTAGTAGGTGACATCTCACTGAACATCATGAGGCTTTTTTCATGGCTCATCATGCACTCATCAACCCCTCAGTCAGCTTTTAACAAGCGATTGCAGGATGTAAAATCAGATGTGGTCAACTGTTGATTGCGGTAGGTGCTCATGAAACTTCCAGGACCGGGAGAAAGGGGGTTTGCGTCTCAATTGCACAGGGTGCGAACCCACTGCAATACGTTTCCCTCGTTAATTTTATTTTGGGAAGAACAAAGTATCTAGTTGTCACATTTTCGTCCGGTTGGGTTGTTTAACTGTTAAACGATTGAACAGAATGGACAGACATTCGAAGGATTCCTGATTCACCACTCATAGTGGTCTATCATCCCTCATGGGTCATTATCGTTGAACGAGTCTGACACGATTCAATCTGTATTACATTTAGAGAAGGGAACTGCAGTTTCCGCGGTCCAAGGCCAACTTAAAGTAAATCACAGAAAACAGCCCGGAAAATAAATGTAGACTTCCGATCACAGTAATTGAAATGACCATTCAATAGTACCGACAATATCGCCTTTGAGATGGACACACCGCACAAACTATTCAACTGTCCTCATTGAAACACCTGTCAGTCAGGCTCTACGTAAATAACTTTTGTTCAGAATTTGGTCTAACTGGAAAATCTAACTAACTGGAGGTTCTTCTCAACACTTTGTCAAAGGTAACGTGATTATTGTCCGCAAATACCATCCATACCCATGGTGAGAAAACACAAAGTAGCGGAACAAGCTCGTTTGCGGTGATTCGTCTACAGGCTAATAAATCACAATTTATATCAAGCATTTCGGCAGGGGGGGGGAGAGCAAAACAAGTTGAAAGAGATAATTACCATTCCAGTTACATGACCGGATGTCACTCACACGTTGGTCCTCACACATGCGCACTTGTTTAGATCATTAGAGGCTGGTGGAGGGGAAGGCTGTGTCGTGAGTGGCGTTGGCCACGGAGAACCGAGAGTTCTTACGAATTTCGTGTGAGTAATGGAGGATTTGGTTAAATTTCAAATAGGAATTCGTCGTGTATATAGCAAATGAAGCGTGAACTCAAAAGCTCGGAAGCACTGGACAACTGTTTCGACCTGGTTGGGTCTCATCAGCAGTGCGAATCCATCGACACAACTGGGAATCGAAGTGTTAAGAAGTTGGAAAAGAGCGAATTAACATTCCAGTTGTGCTATATTGTGTAAATGGAAAATGAAAAACGGTCTCATCAGCTGCTCGGTGGCGTGGTGGGTAGCAAGCTTGAGTTCTGCCAATGAAGTCCCGGGCCCGATCCCCCTGCGGGTCGATGGATTCTTACGAATTGTTTTTAGGAGCATAGCGCGGGGGGAGGATTATGTAGGTGGATTCCGATCGCTTCCGCTATGGCCAAAATGCGACTCCTAATCCTCTTAGATCAACCGGTGCGAACCAAGTAGAGGGGTCGAATCGCCTCGGCCACATTAATTACGTAGTTAAATTCCATCAGGTGTGAAACGACTGAGCTGTTAATGGTCCTAATTACTCCACTGTTCAACCAAGCCGGGCGATGCTCACAGACTCGCTCAGATAAACGTCTGCTCGTGCGGCCAATGTAACTTGCCCCTCAGGAAGAGGTAAATAGATATACACAGAAGGAGACAGCAGAATCAGGCAATTTATTTTTGAGTTGAAAGCGCAGAAGTGGCCTGGACATGAACATAATATGCAGTTCAACCGCGGGGAATGCTTTTTCTACAACTGTACAGAGCTTACGTGTCATCATATCGGAAGTCGTGTCGCCATTGAAAGGTAGCGATATGTAAACCGGTTTCTCCTCCGCAGTAATGGTCTTATTTGGCAACCGATGACGACCCAGAATGTTGTCCACAAATTGTACGGGGTATCCGTTTTCAAGGAAGACATCTCGAATAAACCTCAGTTTGGCATCAATTGTATCGTCCGTACATGTTCTCCGCGCCCTGGTAGCGAGGCAATGAATCAGGTTTCTTTTCCGTTTCAAAGGCACAGCTTTTGAAATGGATATACTGATTGTTCCACGACGGCTTCCTATGGATGGCGTGTTGCATAGTTCCGTCTGATCGACCGCTTAGTAGAACGTTCAGAAATGCAAGCTTCTCATTCTCTTCGTTCTCTAGAGTAAACTTAATGCTTGGATAAGCTGAAATAAATACTTTCGAGAGTCTTGACAGATGCACATTCTCATTAACAAAGCACAAAATGTTATGTAAAATGTGCAACGGTCAATTGTTCGTTTTAGGATGTTATTCTCCAGCTTTTCCCATGAAGATATCAGCGAACAATGGACCCAGAAGAGATCCAATTGCTACTCCATCTAGTTGGCGATATACTTCGTCATTGAATTTGAATTGTACATTATGTGTGCAAAAGTATAGTGATTGTTCAATATCACCAACTGGCATTCGAACTTCACAATTATTACTTTGTATGTAGTCACATATGTATTCAATAGTTTCATCAATGGGAACGTTAGTCAAGAGTGAACTTACGTCGAGCGATAACACGCGTATTCTGTTTATGTTTGTGTCGTTAACGTGATTATTCTCTTCAATCAACATTTGGAGCATTCTGCCAAATAAGATTTCTCGGCGTAAAATTAATTTTAAGTAGTTCAAGACATGATAAACGACAATAGACTATTTGAAATTTAATGACCACGAAAATGGTGCTCGGCGAACAAGCTTGTTTACCACGCCAGGTAAACCGTCTAAATGCGGTTTAGTGTAGCATAAAACAAACATGTTTTCAGAGGAAGCACATCAGTTCGAAATCAGTCAAGGTTCAGAGTGAGGTGATGCAAACGTGATTATTGGTATGCTTGGCGATTGTTCCCTGCTTAAATGTGTTCCTTTGGTAGACTTTTGATTGTTGTGAACAAGGGGTTGAATAAATGAATGATAACTAATTAACGGATGTTACTACAGTGGACTGTAAGTTGATGGTCGTGGTTAGCTCACTTTTTCTGTGCGCACAAGAGAGGGGCATGTGGAAACGGAAAGTTATCTCCTCGGCTGTGATTCTAATTCCGAATGTGAAATATGACACGTTCTTTAGACGTTTTAAAGCGTATGAAAGGCTGCATGCGAATTGACTGTGTTATTAGACTCAGTCAAATGGTTCGTTGTTGGCGTCGCTCCCGTGTTGCTGCTTTCAATAAGCTGGGATGACGTTAGACCAACACAACGTGCTCTAAGAGAGCGGTTTGATTAACACAAAACGAGGACCAATCTGGGACCAATCTGTTCTTCGTCATTATGAAAATAAATAGTCTGGATGTGAAGATGAAGTGGGATTAGGCCAAATCATGTGCATTTATTGAAGAATTCAACTTGCCTACTGAGCATATTTGTGACAGCATCTCCTTGACATAGGAGTGAGAGTTAAAGGATTCTTGCCTCATGTGTAGAGCAATTTATTGTGTAGGTAAACGGTTGGGTTTTTTACGGATGAATGATGGAATATTCATTTTGTAGAAATTTGTTTCCATTTATTTTGAGTCAAGAGACATTGGAGTCAGCGGGACAAAGTTGCATAAGCTTTTTATTTAAGACTCAAATCAGGTTAGCATTTAAGTCACATCTATTTGTGAGTAGTATTTTTGGATAGCTGAGAGTGAATGAGCAGAATTGACCATCTTCCAGTCTTCATTTTTAATCACATTTCTCAACTTTTCCAATCGCAGCGATAAACCCCAGTTCCGCTTTTATTAGAGCTCATCACTGGTGAATATCCGCCGTCTCGTTAATTTTGATGTTCTTTTATAAGTCCCTTAATTTTAATTGGTTCTAATTAATTCAAAAAGATGCAATTTTCAGAAACGGGGAAGCGGTATAATCAAAATGCTGTCATTCAGTACACAATGGGGAATTTGAACGTGGGATCCATCACATGAAAGGTGTTTGTTACCACTGGAAGCACTGATGAATGTTCGCGAAGATAAAGTCCGAAGGATAGCCATTCCTAATGGAGCAATATCCATTATCCCAAACCACTCAACCCAGCATGAAAGGTTTGTGGCCAGTTAACCTGTAACCTGCATGGAAGACCGGACATGGTGGGAGGCTTTTGATCCGAAATAACATATAGTTGACTGTATCTAGCGTCGTTACTGTCAGGTCAAATTGAACTGACTGACTCTATCTGGTGACCACACCTGAACAAACAGTAATTCACAATTCGGTTCCGCCCTGGTATGAGCTGGTTGGCACAGTGGTCACACGAGCGCCTTGCGTGCAATAGGTCCGGAGGGTAAATATGCACTACTGATGCGTTCTATAGAGAGCGAACTTCGAGTTCAGTGCTTCCGAGGGTACGATTGACTGGAACAACAGAGAAATATGTATAGTGATGAAGTCCGAAGAATAGTCACTCAGTCTTAATGAAAATATCAGATTATTTCCATTACTTTCAATGGAACAGAACTAATGTGTGATTGTTTTACTGTCTAGTCTATGTTTTTTGAGGATCAGTCGCTCTATCAATAGATTCACCTATTTGCACGTAAACTTCATTTTTAGGTGATCCCTTATAAAGTTCTACAATAGAATATCGACATCAAAATCAGCAACAGTTTACGTATGTGATGTTACTCACATATGGGTTCCTGAAGGTGGATTCTTCTACAGATTTTCAGAGTGATTCATTTTACAATTTGGCTTTGAAAATGTTTGGTAAAATATGACGACTTGCATATTCTCTCTTTCTGCCATCACGTTGTAGCATCACACTGACAATATACATCATAATCATGTAAATAAATAGAGTAAGCACAAGAATTCCCTTTTCGGTTAGTCCAAACAAACTGGTTTCCTAACCTATAATATTTTAACCATTGAATCAGGAATATGTGACGGATCTGAGCCTAAATAGGTGGGAAAAATTCATAGAGTAACTTGAACATTCACCACGGGATATTTGAGGTCGCGATGGAACGAAAAGTGTAATCAACGTGATCATCCGTGGTTACTCAGATAATTTTGTGGTTAAAAACGAGAGGTTTTTAAGTTATTGGTCGAACGTGGTTTCCCATCGACGTGGACAGGGTGGTTCAGTTGACTTCGAGATCACTAATCCGCAACACAAATGACTCGCGTGCATCAAAACCAGGTAGACAGAAACAGCACAGTATTCCTCCGGTTCGAAGCATCACAAACGTGACTTATCTGGCATGTAGCGTTCAGTTACCGATTCCTATTGGTATGACGAAAGCGTGTGCTTGTGCGTGAAAACTCAGAATTGTGGGAAATATTAGACTCAATGAAACAATACGTGGGTAGTGCTACAGAAACTGGGTAAAAGCCTAGTACCGGTTATAAATAAAAATCGAAAGCATTCCTACGTTTTAGAGATCGAAATCATTAACGAATTGTTTATCATAAAACTGAGCTGTGGGGGACAAACGTTGGTCCTTTGATCAAATTATTTGTAATGCTTCGAATGTTTTATTCCCTCATCCCTAAGAGATGAAATCAAATAATTGTATAATAACGTAACTTGACAATAAAATGGACACATTTCCAAGCGAGAATAAAATCTGACGCACAGATGACAACTGTGAAAAACCACGAACACCATATTCGTTGCATTCGAATTCAGTATAGTTGAACCTGGTATTAGACAGACCAAGGACATTCTCACGGACGCCGGAATTATAGGGTCTTCCGAAGTAATAAGTCCGTTCAATGCTATCATGAGCGAGCTTGCAAGAATAAGAGAAAAAGATGTTGAAACGTTGTGCCGAACGCCATTCGAAAACTAGGGCGCAACAAAGTACATGCATTCTTTCGGGTTGATACATTTACTCAAACCAGGAGTGTTTCACCAGTGGTATAAAAATGCTCTCATCCACCGGCTATCATGCGTTTGTAGTATTCCGATTATGGTAGGAAACGGTTACCTCGATTGCTATGGAAGATAATAATAAATTGTCTCCTATTTCATGTGAAATATTACGTTCTTCAAATAATAATGATTGCCAAATTCCAGTGCCAAAGATATCTTAGCTATACACACACTATTCATTGGCTCGTTCTTATTGTCTGTTTTGTTTGACTCACATTTGGGCAACTTCCCTTCACGAAGCAATCGAGTCTGGAGGAGAAACGCCGGCATAAAAGTGGGAAGAACAGGCGTGTCACTGGGTCGGACCGNGTTTCCGGGAAGCTTGTAGCTTTTTCAAATACCTCAGGTTTCTACACGTTCAGGTACAGTTCATGGTGATGGTGGTGGCCCGGTGCTAACGTTCCCAAATTATTATTATTATTATCCCACCATAATCGTCTAAATCTCCCCATTCCGTGTGTTGAACGGAAGCCCTTTGATTGGCCATTTCCCTTTCCGGAAAATTCTACCTTTATAAATTCAATAAGAGGAAGTAAAATGCAGACGAAAAAAATTGCTATGTTTTGATAGTGAGAGAAACCCATTGCTTACTATACCGAATGGCGTTGTGATTCTCTCCAACAGTAAACGGTGGCTTTTCACACTAACTATATTCACTTTATCGCCAAGGTCAAATTGCTTTTCCAATTGCAGAATTAATACGGTATGTTGGGTTCTGTTGTAGTAATTGAAATAAGTATGTTAATTGAACCTGCAGAACTGCAACTAAAAAAGTGCATTCAAAAAGACGAAATGATCACAGTGTTTGTCTGTGAACTACTCCTGTGTGCCACTAATGTTTCTGCTGGAGTGAATACGAGCTGTTCGTGTATACTACGGACATGGGCCTTCGGGCTTTGCCAACTGATAGACTGGCCAAATCACGAGATGCGCTCACTCGTTGTGGTGCGTCTGCGGAAGGACGTCGAGGGTCAGAGAGAAAAGTATGCAGAACTGCATTCCTAAGTCTTTTCTTACATGACCGATTTCGAGTTAACGATTGAAGGGAGAAGCACCCAATTTGACTTTCAGATTCGTCCAATTTTCTGCACAATATTACATGTTTGATTTATTTGTATAAAATGTTATTCTTTACATGGAGTTGTTTTATATTTTTTGGGGAATATGCTAATCATTAAAATAAAAGAATATCCTTCGAATGGAAAATCATTTAAATATGTGGATGTTCATTTTACTAAACCTAAATCGTGTTATGATTTACGTTTTTCCAGCTATATGCATACATTTATATGGATTTGTATGAAAAGAAAAGTGATGTGAATCGATGGTCATACCAATTTACAAAACACGCGACAGGTCCGCCTGTGAAAATCACAAAGTAATTGGTTAAATCAACATCACCTTTAAACCTCTAGCTGGAATCATATCCGTTAATCGTCTGCTGCACGTGAAGAGTGCGAGAGAACCAGGCTAGTTTTAGAAATGGTCCAGTTTGTATCCACCACATCTTCACTCTCCGCCAAATTCTGGAGCATCGGCATTCTTTTTGTAGACCAAACATAGCTGTTTTTCTTGATTTGAAAGCGGCTTTAGACTCAGTCGACCGCTCTAACCTCTGGCGCTACCTTTCCCTGAAGGGTTTGTCCGAGAAGTTAATTAAAGTATTACAATCGCTCTATACTAATATCCGAAATCTAGTCCGGGCTTCCGATAATCTTTCGTCCGAGTTCACAACTGACAGTGGTGTTCGTCAGATTTACCCCTCTCTCTCCTTTTCTATTCAAATTTGTAATATGTTTGATTATGGAAACAGCCCTTTCCTCGTGCGAGGATAGCGGCATCGATTTACTTCCCGGTGGGAGACTTTCTGATCTGGAATATACAGGCGACATTGTGCTGCTAAATGAAGATCCTGATAAGTTGCAAGCCTTTCTTGTTAGCGTGAATGCCAACGTAGCCATGTTCAATATGCGTTCTAAACCGTAAAAGTGTAAAATGTTACTACTAGACCGTGTTGGTTCAGCATTCAGTCGCAATTTAACTGAGGAAGTAATAGAGCAAGTTTATAAGAATTGTTATTTGGGCATCTACACCACACCTGGTGGGCGCATCACGGATGAATTGTCAGCTCGTATGCAAAAGGCTCGGTTGGTATTTGTCATATTGAGAGATTTGTGGCACCGTCGCAACATCCGATTTTATGTGAAGGAACGCAACAGTTCGGCCAGTTCTGAAATGTGGCACAGAAACTTGGATAATGAGGATAATGATCGATTGTCGGTATTAGAACATAGCTACCTACGCCGCACTGTAGGAATCTATTGGTGCAGCCGTGCGAGCAATACTGAGATCCGGCGCAACGCTTTAGGCAACCGCGGTCACAAATTGAAGCAAGTGATCGACCTCCATGGATTACGATGAATTGGACATGTGTTACGCATGTCACTAGATCGGTTGTTACGGCAAGCGATGTATGACGAGGCAGGTAGTGGATGGAATAAAGTTAAGGATGATCAAGCTAAGACGTGGCATGAGGGTATGAAATCCCCAACAAGGGGACTGGGGTACATATGTCCCATTATACTCCCAGGGTGTGGACCTTGGGCTGATCATAACCGATGGGTAGAGGCACTGAGTGATATGGTGGTGTGTCCTTGATAGTGGCGTTCATGTATCTTCATTACAGCTATAGTTTACTGAAGCTCTCGATTTTCTCTTCCATTTACTTTCAACCTCCATGTCTTTCACTTGATGTTAATTCAAAGGAGCTGTAAAAAGAGAGCAAACCCAAACCGCCTCAAGAAGGTGTGTGGTTAATGTTTGTGCAAACTGCAAACTGAATATATATATATGTGTGTATACATGTCTTAATGTGTATGTATGCTTGTCCCCCTCTTTCCCTGCACTGGTTGAATGAGTCACCCAGTATATTCAAAACGTAGATGAAGAGAAACAAAAATTAACTGCAGATTGCCGAGAAATATGATTACATGAAAATAAATAACAGTCGTGAATATGTCAGTTCAGTATGTTCCGTATGTTTGACACTCCGGAGATTCCTGGCTCGCACTCAGATCTGTGTCCACTGATACCACCTATGTATATAAGCCTTACTGCGAGTTATCCAACCACCCATTCGTTTGAACGATCAAAAATAAAACTGTTTTGCTGTCATCAAGTAAATTAACTGTGCTCGTGGACATACGGATCCAATTTCCTAATTACAATTTATATATATATATACAACACGTGGCCCTTTTCTGCCTGTATCCCCGCATTTGGATACAAACACGTAAATTAAACTAACACGCACTTCGATTTGTGCAGTCCCATGGATTAAGGTGTATCTTGTGTGCTTGATTTCCTACTAGCGAGCTATTATTCCCAAGTGACTGTAAATCTGATTGTTCCGCGTGGTGAAATCCTTTGTTCTTCAGCACACCCACGTTGCCGATCGCTTTCATACCAGTCCAATGTATCTTTTATCTACTTCAGTAGGACTTATTTAGAAAATCCATCTTGCATAGTCGGTAGTTACAGTAGTTTCAAGATTGCGTCAAAACAGTTGGTTCTTATGCAAAATTCTCAAATTGGAAAAACATACGTCTCCGATCGTGACGTCATAGGAAAGTGTTCACATGCCTGGTTGAAAAAGGATCTAACATTGAACCAAACAAAGCTGGTACCGCTATGGCAAGGGAAGCATGAAACCGAAATAGACAAGTGCACTTGTCCGAACCGATGCTTGCATAATGTGGAACTCGTTCACTCCAAACCCACAATTACATCGAAACGGGTTTGAATACGAACGTTCCCTGTCGTAATCATCTCAGACATCGACCCTATTTGGAACTATTTTCGGGTGGTAAACCACATTTTGAGAATCAATCACTATCTGAATAATATGTTTCTAAAGGCAAACATTTAGCTATTCACTTGGTTATTAGAAATGGACATGGCCAGTAATCTTTAATTTGCAAGATAAACTCAATACTTTCATAACGTTCATCTTTACGATTTCTGACAATGCCAAGTCGGTTTCGCAAAATAAATGTCTCATTGTGAATCGCGCACGGATTCAGCTTTCAAAGACAACATCAATACAGTAAGACGATTGATGGGGCCCTTTGTGTTCAGTCTCATCCTGTTCCCCGGGGTTCCTAAACCAGCGAATAAAACAGCATGCTGGAAAGTGATGCCTGAATTCCAAGCGACACTGAAAACAAAGACTATCAGACTAATGAGACTAATGACACCTCTTGAAGTTTATCCCATTGGATTTCATCACCGACGGTCAACGATTTACGCCTGAAACCCCTGTGGACATATATAACGAAAGAGAGCGAATTTCTTTCACAATCCGTTCAATTCCGTTAAGATAGACACCACATTATTGCACGGTATTACGTAACATCTTCAATGGCTGAGTTGTTTCATTCCCCCCCCCCACCACCACGTCCAAAGATTCCACATTGTGAGAAAAATATAAATTAAAGATGATACGATACGGATAGTGAGGGAAAGCGGAAGAGAAAAGGCAACTACAAAGCATGGTTATGGTTAGCGTTTCGGGGCAGAAAATGTGCTCACATCTGTCGTTACGTAAACAAGATATGAAATACGGTGGCTTGACTAACCAGATGGTAGTTTTGTTCGACTTATATCCCTCAAATAAAACGGTTGCTTGGCGGCATTTGCTAAACGAAGATAAGGGATAAAAAGCTGCGTTGTTTGGTGTGTTCGGTGCTTTGATCCGTTATCGGATTCTGTCATTTATGTACGCATATCCACACACACACACACACACACACACTGGAAGTACAAGTAGTAGATCAACTAAGATCAGACGTAACCGTCATTTTCTGTTTGCACCGATATTGGACCTTTTGGTTGACCTCAGCCTGACTGAAGAATGTTAACGAACCGGTTATCTCCTTGTTCAGGTCCTACAATTCTTCTGAACCATTTCATTTATAACATCCTCTTTGTAGTGACCCATGAATTATGTGATTCAGTTTAGGATTGACGTGCTTGAAGGCTGATTCTTTAAAACATTTGCTTTAATACCACGGAGAGATAATCCCTCCTCCGTGTGTTGAGGAAAATATCCCCATGAAACTTGAGGTTAAATCGACTCATCTTTAGTTCATCTAGAGTACGGACGATTTCGTTGCAACTGAACGTGCTGTATACCCCGAGAAAACTCAACGTTTGTGTATGACTTTAACATGACAACACAGAAGAGTGAACTACAATAAAATAGACAAACATGGAAAGGGTGTGGGGTGAATGGACCATGTCAACAGGGTATGGACTAAGTACCATGACGTTCTTTTGATGAAACAAGAAGGCTTTCATCGATTAATACCCATCACTTACGGCTACCTGGTGAGCAGTGACTTCCAGACAAACATTTTTTATATGTTAAGAATGATCTATGTTCATTGAGGCATAGCATTATCCAATGGACTTTTGTCTGCTCAAAGTGACACTGTGGACGGTTGACTGTCCTCACGGGGACGTCCCTACCGACAAGAACCTAACCAACAGTTTATAGAGCATATGATGGGCTGTACTACTTACTGCCATTTTGGAGTATTTCAGGGAATCATATCCGGCAATTGCCCGCTCTCTTCACTCTTCGTGGCCAACTGCACGATGGATTTCAATTTAACTGTTCCTTTATTTTAATCCACAAGGCCCAGAGGAATCGGTGCATGTTTCTCGATTCTGACCGCTGTTGAGAACTCAAATCACCTCTAATAAAGATTCACAGATTCAAAGATTCAAAGATTTATTATGGGAATAACTCACAAGCTCATGCTTTTCTGGTCCCATAGGTTCGTGCGGTGGATTAGAAAACAGTGATACATACAAACCTTTTTGTAAAATGCCACGTGATATGTGCGTTTTCCACTTCTTTACGCAGTTTCACTTATGTTAGAACGTAAGATGTGCTAGTGTTTTATCGAGCCTCAGTTTGAAAGACTCAATGCTTGGAGCACAGACGACGTAGGATGGTAGAGA
>UZAN01039508.1:25697-36513 GCA_900618425.1 Echinostoma caproni
CACCACCGCAACGTGACGACGATCGATCCGTTCGAAACACTGTGTATCCGTGAGTCCCGGACATCCGGTGTCAACCCGATCTCAGTGATTGCAAAAGGATCGGGATTGTGGGATATAACCCAGTCCTCCAGCTCATCCCTTTTTCCCAGCATCCCTCGGGTATTGGTTGAGACTAGCACAGCGTGGTTACCTCGTCATTCGCGTCTCAAGCTAATCCCCTCGTCCGTTGTTAAACAGTCTCCTGGGTCCTCCCCTCGACCAAGGGTAGCCGACGCAACTGAGGGCGCTTCCGATGCACACGAAAATCCCATATACACAGATCATTTTCCCCTTTTGCACAGCGCTCCCTGAGTTCTTCTAATGCAGTTTTCAATTTACTGCGCTGGTCCGGATCAAGACCCCTGAGGAATCGCACCGGAGTTCCCTTCAGCTTGTGGGTCCGCTGGAGTATCGCTTTGGCCTCGCTTTCTGCTCGAAGAACCGCTTTCAGTGGTCGTGGAGAATTATCCTGGCAGGGTTTTCCAAGCCTGAATGCCTCTTCTACTCTGATCGATGCCGCTGGTTCCACTTCGTCGCCATCAAACAAGGTAACCATGTGCGACCTCCAAGTTGCGAGTAAGAGGAAAAGACAAATGAGCGTTTGGGATGTCATGCTGTACTATATCTAAAAGATTCTTCACGGAACTCTACATTGTTAACAACGCAGCCCTATGCAGGAGAAAGTCACTGATCAAGAATAAGGCCACAGTTCGTGGAATATTATACATACGTCAAATGCATGCCCCACAAAACACACGACGAAAGGTTACGAAATTTTTTTAGATCATGGCTTACTGTACGTCATGCTTGTCACAAGCAGCCTACTTCAATGAAATATAAGGGGCAAACGCAATCAGGCTGCGAAAGATCCGATCAAAAGGAACATCGAAGGAACAAGCTGTGTGTTGGGAAGTATAGCGAAAAATCGAATTNNATCAGCCAGGTAAGTGAGTTTAGATTGAGCCTTGAGGTTTAAACGATTTCAAGTGAAGTTTAAATAGCACTGTCATCTGATGTTGAAAAATTTGCCTTGTATGAAGCTGGAAGTTGGCTGTTCACTGATCGCCTGAGGTTAGCCCAATACAATGTTTACATTTTATTCAGTGATTTGATCCTATGAACACTGTCAATCAAACAGTCGATAATGGAACTGGGTAGAACACTTGTTTTTCAGATCATGTGGTCATTTCGAGTGATGTCCTCCCACTCAGTCGGATTATTAGCACACGGTATGATCCATGGGAGAATCATCAAACACGTACTTCAATATGAATGAGGCCAGTCTGTGAGATACATTAATCTTCAGTATCTAACGTATCGATGTGGTTGCAACTAGACAGCGGAGTTTCATCAATTAGATGTGCAGTTTGTCCCGATTTAGGCGATACGATCAAATTGAATGATTGTATGTTTCCCCTCAACGGATAATTTAAAACAAATTACTCCTTTATGAGGCACGTACATGAAATATCAATAAAAATATCTCATTAACTAGTTTCCTGCTGATAATTGGGTTTCATTGCCTTGTTCAGAACGTTTTTGCATAACTGATACCGAGGATCGCGTAAGCTAGAATAAAAAACGGTTGTAAAATCAGTTTGGTCACTATTCTTCATCACCAATGGGCAACAGTACCTTAGTTTGTGCCTCAGCTTTGATCATGTGTGGTTCCTCATAGCATACGCAACGCAAAGAGAATATAAGGCTGAGCATGAAAACCATTATAAGAGCTGCCTCAAACCGTGAATGTTATGTTCGAGGAAATGAGATAAAATGATTGGGATTCTATATACCACAAACAAACACACAGAATCCTGCTCCTTCTCGTTATTCATTACTAGTACATGCCGTTACCTAGGTTAGAATGGGCAAGATCATTTATTATTTACCGGAAAAACATTGCACCAACTAAAGAACCGAATTCTTTCGTATGGGTTCCCGGGTATTTTGAAAAACGAACTACTGGCAAACATGAGAGGCACCAATGGTGCTTTTCTGATTAATCACTATTTGGGAACCTATTGAAAAATCCACAATGTGCGCATACTCACCGTCCAGGCCATTTTTTCCGGTGGCACATTCATTCTCATTCCCGGGTATTTTTCAAAATTAAATGGTGCAATTCGCCAAAGCCGATGTGCGTTAATCACTCGTTCGATGACGCGACCGGTGCGATTGTCCGTTACATCGGGGACGGTGAAGGGATCTGATTTCGGATCCCCACCTTCTTCCGATCCGCTGGAGTCATCCTCTGAACCGGGTATGGGGGCAGCTAACAGTACCGGTGATTCTCTGAGGTTCAGCCGAGATAAAGTTCGAGAAATACGCAGATCATTAAATAAAGTAAACTGGACGTTTCGAAAGTCTCGTGTTTAAAAGTGGGTATGAACAAGGTGAAATCGGATCTAATTCAGTGATGGGGATTTCCGATGAATAGACTGGTGGTGATAGAAAGGACCTGATGGCAAGCCAAAAATACCCAGAATTTAAAACCCACTTTGTCACATTCTAATTTTATATACGACCGAACTCATTCGATTTATGATAGCTTCAAACGAAAACAAAATCATTGTATTTAAAACAGTAAAAATTGACATTGAAAAACTTGACACTCAACTGGATGATGTTCAACCTGCCCAATAGTCCTCTATGTGAAAACACTGATTGAACGATAAAGTGGAGTGATGTAATTTAACACTGAACTATCAGGAAGAAACAAGATATCATTTAGCGGGAAGAAGACTTTCCCACGATGAGGATGTAGCCAACAGGATACGGTTTTGCGTGAAATTATAGCATAGGAAGGGAAAAGGTCAGCGGGAAATAATTTATGATGGATTATAAATGTTCAAAATACACGGATATCTTATTGCAAGAATGTAACATTCAGTGGTTCTGATCTCTAATCAGCAAAAGATGTCAGTTGATCAATGATACTTTGAAATATGAAATTAGCCCATTATTTCGATTGGCACGCAGCCGGCAGTTGACCATGTGGCATTTGGTGATCACATTTTCAAGCCAATGGAAATTCGAAACAACATGTCAGGAGTAAACGTTCTAGATAGTTTGATGCATGACTAAAAACGTGGGTGTGATTTAGGGTCCAATGTTCCCCGGATCTGTCTGTGCAGAAATAGACAAAAATCCGATTACTTTATGACGGTCAGTTAACTCTCGTTTACATGGTCTGCTTTATGCCCTTAAAAGGCCATTGGCAAAAGTAACAAACTGCCCGTTTTGACACACCTATGATAACTTTTCACTTCAAGTGTACTGCAATGCCACATGCGTGAATTGTAACACATGAAAACGATCACTTATGTTCATCATGGTTATCGCAGAGCGGAAGTTAACGAAGCGAGATTCACTGATCACTGCTAAACTCACAATATCCACAAAATTAGGAAGGAATGAAAGGACCTTGATGGTCACTGCAGAATCTAACTGATCACACGCACACCTCTTTAAACATTTTGATTTAATAAGAAGTGACTACAGGAATGCCACCGCTGTTTGTTTGTTCGATGCCATATCCTTCACTGTCTCCAATCCCCCGGTTGCAGTGTTTGGATCCCAACCTGGAATATGAGAGACGCCTATTCCACCTAACCGCTCTATAAATATCTTCTTGCAATTCCTCCACGTGGTTTCCTCCAGCCCGGAGTGGTAACCGTACATAAAACATGTTATGGTAGGCGACGTGGCCAATACGTGTTTCACTCCGCAAACCCTACCATACTGAAGTGAATGACATTTATTCAGGGATGCTTTTCGAAACACCTGAGGGTTTAAATCAAGGTTACAAACAGGGCTCACTATGTCAAAACAGCGCCAAACTACTGTCGAAAACCGGCAGTTAATCAATGTGCTCTACTCGCAAGTTCAAGGTCCCAGAACTCTAAGGCAGAACCGATCGAACGGTTTCACAGTATATGCAATCTTTTCACCTCCGTGAAATGTCACAGCGATGTCAAAAGTACTTCAGGTTTGAATACTCTGCTCGTGCACATGCGTATGGTTATCTCCTTTACTGTGCTACTGTCATCAGTCACGTAACTACCCAGGTAGGAAGGGCTGTCAACAGCAGCCAATTCCTGCCAACCTGGTTTATCAGCAGAACTAGTTAACACAGTCTGATAGCATCAGTTTGCACTTTGAAGGTGCAAATCGCATACCGAAAGGGGAAACAGAACTTCCGAGACTGTCAAGTCTACTTTGTGCGTACTTAATTCGTTCGGAAAAACAGAAAATATTTTCGAGGTACCCTAAATGGCACAGCCTTGATCTGGATACTCATTTATTACCAATATTTTGGAAAACACAAAATGTGTTCTCCAATTCAAAATAAAATTGAACAGGAATAGGGAAATAGGGCAGCATTTACGAATTTCACCACTGATAACAAACGAGTTGCCTAGGTCGCTACATACCCTCATTCACCCAAAATATTTGCATATAATGAACTTAGAAAGGTAACACACTGAAAGATTTTATGTCGAGATTGTGAAAAGTTCAGTCTGTCAAACAACAAGTTGAATATTTCCGAAGTATATCCTTCTGGAAGAAGAAAACCGAATAAAGCCTCGTGAACCGCTGAGCCCATCTACGATGCCAGAGACATGGCTGTATTCGGGGCAATCCAATCTCAGTCATAATTCACCGGATTCAGACCAGACACTCAGTGAATATTAGTTCCATATACGCATCCTTTTATCGAGTCCCACTACACACACGAGCCAAAATAAACTGGAATAATAAAACGCAAGAAACAGTCAGTTCCTCAAGCCCGATCAGTGTGTGTGTGTGTGTGTGTGTGTTAGTGCAACGAAAGTTGATTCAGGCAATCCAGCTTTCATGGCCTTAATCGGACATTACGGGACAATGGATGACCTAATTTCGTTGATAATCGTTGTGTAACTGGGTTACACCTGCCCATCTATGAGCAGATTGGAGACACATTTGAATCTAAAAGGAGATCCCAACACACCCACTCTGTACTTCCATAGACTCAGCCTGGTCAACCCCAACAGATTGCCCTTTGATCTTCAATACAAGTTGTGCGATTGAATTGCAAATTAAATCACTGAAAATGTATGTTCACATAACATTTCTATTCTGTGAATCGTTTTATTTCAAATTCATGCAATGAAATAGCGATTACATGCTGGAATTATGCGAAAACTCATCTGTTCCTCACTTTGCAATAAAATTTCTATCGCAATACGCACATCCTGATCCGCCTAACTCCCTGTTTTTGCATCGAGGGAAAGAGTTGTCCAAAACTTTGCGTTAGTTAGATGAATGCGATATCGGATTTGATTGATAATTTCAGCATAAAATAGAACTCCAAGGTAACGAGGAGGACTTCCCGTGACCCCAGTTTTCCTATGACGTTTGCCTTCCTTGTATCACGCTGTTACCTTACAGTCTTCTTTTTAAAACTCCTCCTCTGTGCATAACAAATATAAACAGCCAAATGTAAAAAAGTTTAGATGCATTAATAAAAGAAAACGAAAAATAATGGACAGTCAATCCTTCGATCATGTTCAACTGGTTTTCTGCGCTGATGATTCTCGACTAGCGTGAAACTGGCGGCATATGGATAGCTTCCGCATTCGTAGGAATCAGCTCATCGAATTTCGTGCCGCAAGAAAATTAGTCGTTAGCAGTGTTTTGTTTGTACTAATGTTTTCTTTCGCTGTTCTGTACCGTGTGCAGTTCTCAACCTATGATCTGACCTTTCCCAGAGGCAATGCAAACATTTCGGAGGTTCTCTTTTTGTCTCATCACGGCCAATTCAATGGGATTAAGACCCTAGAATGGCATGATACTTGGTGGTGCACAGAGAATCATTAATTTCCAACCGCTAAAACTAAATGCTATAAGCGTCGAAAATAGCTTTCACACACTTACCTTGGCGGTGGAGGTGGTGGAGGTGGTGGTGGAGGGGGAGTGGGTGGTCGGAGAACATCTTTAGCTGCTTCCAGAGCAGACTGTACTGCTATTTCCAATTTCGTCCGCTTGCGAACCTCCCTAGACGCGGTTCCTGTCTCACCCGGTGCGGCTGGGATCACCTCATCACTCAACTCGTTGCACTGACACGTGGGCAACTCGCTGATCTGTTTGATAATCTGCGAGTGAGCGGGAGTGGATAGGTGGTGAAATGCCGGGTGACAAAGTGCGGCACGAAAAAACGATGAAAGCGATGATAAGAGTTTTACGTACGTTTTGTTGTATGATAGAATAGTTGTTGAACCAATTTATTCAATGCATACTGCTCTAATCAGTGGAAAATTTACTAACCCGCTTCCCCGTTCAGTGCACAGCAAAACAAAAACGCTTGATAACTGAAATTGAGGGAACTGATTTTTCATTAAGTTGATTTATTCATTATGAATCACTAAATGATGCATTCAATTGATCATAAACGGATTATTAGAACACAGAGTGAAATAAAGAAAGAAAGAAAATGCTAGCAACCAGCACAGGGTTATCAAAACGTTGACGAAACAAAGAGACCAGAGATCACAATTGGCCAAATGTGAGCCATGAAGTTGAAATAACTGCTGTTCATTTTCTCAACAATATCGAACAAGGGTTTTTTGAGTATAGAAGGAGACGAGGAAGGGGAAATCGTTTTCTTCTTTTCTTTGATAAGAGTAATTCTACCCTGAGTCTACTGAGTAAACACTGCGCTGCACATTTTAGTTGGACATACTTGTGCTTTGGTTTGGATAATTTACAGAACTGTTACCAGTATCGAAACCTGTCTGGATCTGTGACCAAGAAATTGGTAGGATTGCAACAAGCATCCAGTTGGCTGCTTTGAGCGATTGGTGAATCAGTCATGTGAATAGTTTACTTTGCTTGCTAATTGTGGTATAGGGTAGTGAAGAACCTTATTAAATCATGCCCCAGACCAAATTGAGGAATAAGTGAATTGGGGAGGTTAGATTTGAAATCTGAGTTTCTGTTTTAACTCCATCCTAAATAATCACGATTTGTCTAAACCAACAAAATTGGGTACTGCTTTTCACTAGAATAATGGGGTGTACCTAGAACAAAGTTATTGCATCTCTTCAAAGGGTTGCTGTAAAACACGATAAAGTTATTAGGAAAAGTGACAATCAGAAATGAACACAGAATCTGGCGGACAGGATTTCAGGGAACCGAATAAAGGTGATAATTAATGCAATTGATATCTGTCAGCAGTTGATGCATATTGAATATCAAAGAACGAAAGAAGCAAAATGGTGTATCTTTCCTCAGAGTTAATTTAAAAGCAGCATGAATAATTTGTCCTTACACCGGAGAGAGTTACTTATACACGAAGTGTTGGAACGGTGCCAGTGAACCGTTTGGGCATGCATGGGATTGGTGCCTTCTGATTCGAAATGGGTCGGAGAAGAATGTGGCGTACACAAGGAAGGATAACGAATAGACTGAAAGAAATGTGAACAAAAAACTAAACGCGCAAGAAAAGGCGAATTCCGCTAAATGTTCACATCTGTTAGGAGCTAAAAATTGACTTCCAGTGCACGCATCCTTTCGGTTAGACAAGGCCATATGCAAAGACGAACAGAGAAAAAAAACAGACAGAAAATCTTGCTAAACTATTCTTTATCTATTGAATGCATTCAAGTTGAAACTCTTCACACGAGCTATGGTCTTTTTTTATGCCAGATGTTGACCAACGTATTCAGTTGAATACGAATTCACTGATTGGGACAAATTATCTGTATAAAAATCACACCAACGACCGTTATTAAGTCGTCGGGATCGCTCCGAATGACACTTGTTTGCATAATGTTTTAAATAATCACAAACCAGCCTGCTTGTGGTGGATTCCTTCCCCCAATTTAATACGATCAGTCATTTTGTTTCGATCACACACACACACACACAGGAGAGCGTTTTGCGCACCTCGCTCTCCTCGCGTCTCTCACAGACCCATAATTCATCTGGATCGTTCGAGTGCGATTTCTGTTTGTTTTTTCTGCCTCCAGTTTGGTGCTGCTTCACCCTACAATGATGCGTGCGGAGAATGCTGAAATTAATTTGTTGGAGACTGTCTCAGTGACCGCCATAATCAATGAACTGCCTTTTAGGAAAGCCTGATCGACACTAGATCTGGTGGTGGTGGTGGCTGTGCTTAAAGCTCTCCGGGCTTGTGTCGGGTTTGATAGATCGCATAATCTAGTGGGTATCGAGGGTATCAAGTTTCAGCCCGAATAGTCTAATAATAAGTGTAATCGTACCATGCACTACTACCTTCCAGCACTGAAATGTTATCAGCGATCATAGCGGTAGAACGTTTGCGTGATCATATACAACAACAACAAAAACAACAGCAACAACAACAAGTTGCCCCTGAGTGTTTGTATAAAAAGATCTCCACTGGGTGCAACTATCAAACCGGTAGTGGAATATTGCGCTAAGTTCACTATTGCACTAAGTTCCAGATGAGCAAAGATCACCTTCTGCAGGATATATTATGTATTATTGTGCGAGTGCAATACGAAGCAGTTTAATAAGCTATATGGTGTTTAAGTATGCAGTGTGCCTGTGTTCTCCCTGTGGATGTAGTCGTTCGATTCTCATTTGGGTTAACGAATGTGCGCTGCTGATGAGACCCGACAAGATGAAAGTAGCAGTGCGTCACTTTTTTCATTCCATGCTTCTGAATTGTCAATTCATGGGTAACACTTAAAAAGTTTTTTCTAATGCTGGTTTGGACATCTTCTGGTGTATTTTGTCTCGTCTAGCTGTGATAAATAAACTCTAGGAATTTTTCCAAGGGAAAAACGAATATTTGATTAGGATGAATGAAGGTCATTGTGAAAGAAAAACTATTATATGCGTTTTCACTTAAGGTCGTTCTCTCAATCCTGTTCCCGTTACGATCGGTGATGTGCTCACTCGTGGTTCATTATTTTGAGTATTAAAACAGGTACTTTGTGGATTGCGCAGTGATTTTAAGATTTTCCGAGAAAAAGAACGTGAAAATGTGTGAAGTATAATGTTTAAATCGTTCCCTTCAATTGTTGACTATCACCAGGTCCTGGGTGAGGGTTTCATTCCTTAGGATGTTGTTGATTCTCCAACCGTTAAATGCATTTATTTGTGATGGAAGTTTCTTTGGTGCCTGACAAAGATAACTGGGTAGCTATTCTGTCCTGTTTGGGACTCGGCAGGAGTGCTTGCGTTTTTATTCCCTCCCAGGACTGGAACCGCGAACTTCCGGGCTGGGAGCAGAAACTCCTAAACCTGATCTAATCGGTGGATTATCAACACCTTGAGCTATTTCTATCGCATATACATGCATTTAAGTGGTGGGGAACTAACGAGCTAAAGAGTTAAACACAAATCGAAGATCATCAGCAGTGGCTGGTTCCTGTGAATAATCAAATGACCTAATTCAAACCTGATACTATAAGTCGATTGTGCCATTCACTGGAGGATTTGACCCTCAATACCCAACCCAAAAGTTTGCGGTTTGAGTCCCAGAAGAAAATATAAAATCACGCAACCCTATCAAGTTCAAACTGGACAACAATGCAGTTCAGTACAATTTGTTGGTCACCACACAGATTTCTATCGCATATAAGAGTCATCGATATTTGCTCCAAATGAACTGACTATCACTGAAGACGACACCTAAACAAACATGAATTGGCAAGTTGGTTCAGCCATGGTAAGAGCTGGTTGGCACAGTAGTAACGCACACGCCTTCCATACGATGGGTCCGGAGTTCAAATTTCGGACGGGACGGTCGATATGCACTAATGATGAGCTCCAATAAGAGCGAAACTCCATTCTAGTACTTCCGAGTGTATGGTTGAATCGATGAACTGAGGATTGTGCGTGAAGGTGAAGTCCAAAGGATAGTCAGCTCAAATCAATAGAACATCAACTATCCCACACCACTACTCACAAGTAAATGTGAGTCAAATGCGACATATTTGTTCAAACGTTGGGGGTGACTGCTTCTGTTCAAACATTGGGTTACTGGTTACAATGTATGAGGAGATGAAAGTGATCGTTCCGTCTTCAGAAACAGAATCTGCACGGCCTCAAGGATGAGGGAAGGGCGATAAAATCTGTGCATTTGAAAACATCTACCCAAGATTTGTAATGATGAACAGTTTACGGCTTGCTTCAAAGAATGAGGGATGAATTGGAGATAATTATTTATGTTATGTTATCTGACCAAGTCCGAGGAACGGCCATCTTGTGTTTAAGGTGTTGTGACATCATCAACCTTGGTAGGATTCGAACTCAGGCATGAAAGCTGCTTACGTTTTTCCACAGCGCTGTTGAAGCGTATACTGATTAAAAGCGTAAACGACTTTCATGGGTGGGTCTGGATCTTACCAAGGTTAGTGATTTTTTTCTAACTGAAACACAAGACTGCAGGTCTTATGTTGTACCAGAAGGAGACCGTTATAAAACCTTGCCAAACTACAGTCTTGTTAATGAGCCCAAGCAATGAATAGGTTTAAGCAACAATGTTTGCTTAAAAGCGGCCTCACATCATCAAAAGAATCCGTTATCTGAGTTCATAGAGCAGTTGGAAGAGTGAGCTACGAACTTTGCGCAGCGAGTTTAAGCATGTACTTTACCTCACCGGTAATTCTGAAGGTGAATAAGTCATTCATTCATTCATTCAGTCAGTCAGTCAGTAGGTTAGTCAGTCAGTCAGTCAGTCAGTCAGTCAGTCAGTCAGTCAGTCAGTCAGTCAGTCAGTCAGTCAGTCAGTCAGTCAGTCAGTCAG
>UZAN01039508.1:37017-58992 GCA_900618425.1 Echinostoma caproni
GTTAGTCAGTCAGTCAGTCAGTCAGTCAGTCAATCATTCATTCATTCATTCAGTCAATTAGTCAACCAGTAAAACATACGTAGACGCCCTCCTGGATACGTCCCAACCCGAAAGCTCTTCTCGCGTGAGTTCCCTCGTTTAGGTAGTATTTCCTCCCCAACTTGCTTTAGTGTTTGCTTTTCCTACTGTAAATCTAGACACACCGAAGGTTCTCAGTTTATCATTTATTGATCATTAAAACACGCATATTGATCAATCAGTCAACGTGGTAAACATAATCAATGATCTTTACAAATGTGCGCAAATATAACCATAATGTTTTTCTGGATGAACAGAAAAAGATTGGTTTCAAGTTTGTGCATACTCAAACGGACGGACGTGAAAACACACACTCGCCCACACATTCAACCACGCACAAACAAACTGATACACGGTATCGCACAGACAAACTTGTGCAGCCCGTATGAATAATTCAGTGCTGCGACTGACAGTCAAGCAGAATGGTAAATCAGACAATGGGTTGGAGCTGGATGGAGAATAGTGGTAAGTGGGTGAGAAAGAAGCAGTGAAACGAGCGTAAGAGAGTGGAATGAAGTGAAAAAGAAATCTGTCCACTGCTGAACTCAAACCACATTGTGCATTACAGAAGACTATGATAACACAAAGGGATGTGGTTTACTCTGTAACGAGTTCTACAAAGTGGTTGGCTATTTGACGAACTACGATATTCAAAGCTCATTCATTATAAGCATCGTGTAGAAATCGTCTAACATTTTTGCGTAGCATGTGAGGGTGAAATCAAACGGTCGACAAATTAGAAGTGGAACGTATTCACAGAAAGTGTTGACCTAAAATACTTAGAATACAATGGGCACTATTGTTAATGTTATAGTGTTAATAACACAGCGATATCGGTAGAGAATTATATTCACCGACGTTTCAGTTACCCTGGGTAGCCTTTATCAAGGCAGGTTTTACAATCCATCGATTTTTCGATACACTCCTCACATCATTTGTTCACGACGTGTTAAAAATGATCACCAATCGGATTACTCTGGGAAAAAAGCTTGCTAACTAAAATGGGCACTGCTCAGAATAATGGTAAACAGAATCCTTTTTGTTAACCAGAGTTTTACCGAAACCTACTTGCTTCGAAAATGGTTGTTACATTATCTCGAAAGCTATGCTGTATCAATGATGAATTGGTTTGCGTCAGGTTAACCTTGTAAAGCAGTGAATAAACCTTAAGCCAGAGGGTTTTTTATGATACCATACACGAAAATTTATCCGTAGTGAATGCGTGACTTTCTGGGAGAGATTTAAAGAGTTGATTCCCAACATGGCTTTAGAGTTCACTTGAAATAAGCTATTCGTACCATGCTGCAAACAATAATTTGAAAACGGAATCAGATTTTGACTTTGGAAACAACTGGGACCCCTCGATACAGGTCAAACTTATGTATATAGGAAGCACATTTTGTTAATGTGACTAATGCGACCAGTGGAACGTAGACGTGATGCAGGGGAGTGGGAGCACTGTGCACAGTGATGGTTAATATTTGCCACTTAACGCATGAGCCCAACTTTTCCATTTAGGCAGTTTAAGAAAGCCAGACATAACAAACAATGAACTCAATAAATTATCGATTCCAGAAATATGACCTTCCTAGAACCCAAGGCCTCCACGTAACGACCAAAATCCCTAAGAATATATGTGCATCATTCCAATGCAAAAGTTGTACGTATCAGGTGTGAAAATCGCCGACTTCCGTATATTTTCGGTCAATAAGGATTTCAAAATGCAAGCGGTATGACTGTGAAGTCCGCAGTGAACACTAAGATACATACTCAATCTACGGCTGTTTCAGGTTTACTGCTTCTATATGAGTTCCATTCATGGGGAATCATAGCGTTAGTAAAAAGCTGCGCTGGGAATCTATCCATCACCTGAACGGAGTCACAAAAGCACAAATGTTTCGCGTACGTGCGTGCGTCCGCGCATGCGCGCAAACACACATTCCGTTTACGAGATCGGGAGCAGTGAGGTGAACGGCGGCCACCCCTGATTGGTGGTGTGAGATACTGAATCTGTGATAGTTCGTCTAGCCTTAAAATTTCGAGGACAAATCAACCGGTCATCGGAGCGAAAACTATAGTTCATGCGATTGACTGGCAATCGAACAGACGCGGACACCAAACATGTACACCAAACATCGTGTACCAACCAGGTTGACTGAGTGATTGTGATTGTGTCAAAGTCCCCGAAGACCAATTCATTAGTTCGTTGCAAGGAACAAAACAAAGTCGATAAATAGATCATTATTGTTGTAAAATTTACGAACAAACGTGAATGACCCTGAAATCTAAGACAGTCCAACCACAGATGAACGGATACATACGCAAAGTCTATGCGGAATTTGAAGAAGATTACTGAAATAGGTTTTTGGTAGAGATAAAGTAAGTAGTGATAACCAAACTGGTAATAAATATTGGTCACGTTGAAGGAAGAACGTATAGGATTAAAAGAAACTTTTCCAGTACTAGTGATAGTGAAGCACCAAGAGAAGAAACCATATAACACAGCGTGATTGTACTAAAAAATGGTTGGACTTTGAATTAATTGACAGAACCTCTGGAAGATACTGAATTTAAATAGTTCTTTTATATCACAGTCACATCTGATTATGTGAACTAATTTTATCCGGAGAAGAATTGATCAAAACAATCTGTAAGTAGTGTCAATATAGGGTACTGTATTGTGGAAACAATAATTATCAATAGTTGTCGGCTGCCCCAACAGATCCACCTGAAACCATCAAAATCAACACATATATTTTAATTTCGTGCCGAGGAGCTTTTCACATTCAGCACAAAAATTTACCTGTGACTTTTTTAATAAAGAGAAGGTAGACATGTTTTCGATTCTATGCTTACTTAAACAAGATAACGGAAATTGAACGTAAACCAGACTACCCTCACCAGAAATCATGAATAGCATAAACCTTTCGAAGATCATAACGGATAGCAAACAAGTTGAAGAGCGTCCTGAAGTTTTGACCCTCTATTTTCAGGGTTCCAATCTTGATTTTTACGTAAAATATGTTTCTGACGCTCTTTACCAAGGTGAGTAGAGTTGCACAATACATCCAAAGCTTCCACCTGACAATGCATGTTCTCCTGAACGGACAGTAACTAATAGAAAATTATTCAGGTTTTCTATTTCACCTAGGAATGTCACTTTTTTCCGTCACACTTGTTAATGAATATTAGTTTCTTTACTTCTGATTTGATGTCCCTTGTGCAATGCAAAAGAAAAACATCAACACCAATGTCTTATATTGCAATTTATTTGGAATCAACTGACCTGATTGCAGTATGGCGAAAAAATATAATTTCTTTATTTCCACCAGTCTTTTCCACTGCTCACTTTGATCTTTGGGAGATCCTGTTTTGTTCTGGATCATTCGTTAATGCATGCAATATCATTATTGTTATTTGCTAGGTAATTAAGAGTAATGACTTATTCAAACGTGCTAGTATTTTAAACAATATGCAGCTAGGTAGTCAAATTGATCAGATGTAAAATGAAGCCCAGATTAAAATAATGCAAGTGCAAAATAATGCCGCCACCGTCAAACTGAATGCTGTCCAAGCAACTGCGTCAGTTCACCATTTTGAGGCTCAAAGGCTGGGTATCAATGAGAGTAGGATATTCTAACGGAAACTGATATATAAACGCCGAGAGCAATCGTTTATCTGCTGCCTGAGACAACCCTATTTCCCCACCATATAGCAGTAATGACCAAACTGTTCCACTGGACTATCACAAAGCTCTACAGAGCAGTAAATATCGTAACACTGACAAATATACTTTAAATTATCAAAACAGAAAGCTATTACTCGTTATTTATCAAGATAACTCATCATCGGGAAATATCGATCTCCAAATAATGAATACTTTTACTTGTTATACATGGTTTCCGGATTTTAGAAGATTTGAGGCAATTTTAAACCAGAAAACAACAGGGTTTCCTACCCTAATGATTTAAGGAATTTCGAAAATCTTCTCAGTGTCTTACAATNTTACAATAAGGCAACCATCTTCTCCAAATCAGATAACTCATCTCATGGAAACAGTTCAGAGACCCTTGGTTGTCACAATAACAGGCCAATTATTTTAAAAACAATTTCAAGCTATACGAAAATGATGAATAGAAAAGTCTCCATTGACATTGGTACTTTGTGTTAATTCTGGATGGAACTGCGCCTTAGGTCCAAATCAGGCCCAATTCGCTCATTCAGGAATGACAAACGAAAGAACCGCTGTCAACTAAAGGAGCATTGAACTGAATAACGAGCCACGTTTTGAACGAAGATCTAGTTTGTGGTAACCATAGGGGAACGTGTCCTTCTTTCCAGCTTGAAGTACCTACTGGCACAAACATGCGCATACAAGTCCTTTATTATGACATATCTCGCAAGTCGCCGATGTCATGTTGAACGTATGTCGAAAAACTGAAATGCCCTTTGAATTCCTACTGCCTTTTAAAGCGTTGAATTCTTTTGACGTTTTTGATCCTCCAATTATAGGGCAATTGTTTGAATGGTGACCTCAGAGTGGAAGAAAACAGATGGTCAAATCTGATCAAAACTGATGTCTGCTTTGTTTGAAGGATTCCGTCCAGTATTTTGATACTGCTCTTTAAATTGTTGAAAACCAAGTTCCATTCAATCAGTTACGATATTCCACTCGAGGCAACATGGGCAGAGGTGGTGGAATTATTGAACACGACCCCGATCCATCGTAATTTGACCTTCACCTCTTGTCTACCAAGTACGCGCCAGGTATACACATATACATTTTACCACCTCATATATTCTGTTTGTTGAAAGCAACCTCTCCAAAATAATGCATACAGCAAGCATTATAAATATATGTAGAACATTGTGTATAGTTTATGGGTCAACATTAGACAGAATCGGTAACTTACTCGCTGCTGTGTTTCTGTCACCGATCGTACAACCTCGCTCAAATTGGACAGCATTTGGGTAACATCATTTAAACGAGAATCCACATCGTTGAATCGTTGAAATTGACTATCAATTTCTTTGAATCGTTTTTCCAATTCCATTCCGATTCCCTAGAATGTTTATGAGGACATAAAACTTTGAGATTCACACACATTTGGAAGAGTTCAATCTTCATCATATAACCTTAAAGCCCAGTTTTGTTTGTTTTAAATCCATTTAATAAATCAATACATTTCAATCGAATCGGCAACCGAAGATTAAAGCAGTTTCATATACACGGGGAGAAAGGAGTTATACCATGGTTTTTGAATACCAACTGAGGATTACGGAATCCAATACGATGAACTCGGTCATAATGTCTTGTGATTTTTAGTGTTCCTTTCAAATCTCAGTTGAAAATTCCAAAGCGTATTTGTTTTTTGGCTTCATAAGGCGGTCGAAGTTTTAGTTCACATTAGACTAGGATTGTGTTTCTCCGATGGTATACTTTTTTGAAAGATTCAAACTATGTGGAGCATGTGGAAAAATGGATAAAAATATGAATGGTTTGTATGCATGTGAATACCCAATTCCCACAGCGCATGTAAACAACTCATTTGGATTATTCAAAGCAGTTCTCAATTCGCCAACGCGTCCCGCTTCACAAATCCTCTCACATGCAGTGTGACTGACCGCATTCCGGTAGTAAAATCCACGTTGTGATTAGAACTGCCGAAATGTTTTTCAGTCGATTATTGCATGAGGATTCCTCTGTTTCACAATTTATTCTGCTCTGACCTGATAACAAAATAGCTCACTGTTTTGACACACACGAATGGCTGTTTGACGGCTCGGTTTTGGGACTGCACTTTGTATTTAGGTCAAGGTTCTCTAATCAAGGAAAAACACGATTCCGTTTTCCTGTACACGTTGTGCATTCACTGGATTGGGAGACATGTGTTGTGCAAAAGGATGAAAAGTGTCTAACTTACAATTTTTTTCCCTGAAGCTCATGATGACAAATGCAAATGTTGTTTTGTCACGTTAAAATATCAATGACACTCTCCCACCGATTCTCATTTAGTGAACCGAAAAAAACGGAAAACAGACAAAAATGAGCGAGACGATGAAGCTGATCCAACGGACCGCAAACGCCGTACATTCGATATCTCAAATCAAAAACTGACCTCAGTCACACTGGACATTTCACTCTTCAAGTCCATAACTGGGCCTTGCCCGGGGCCAGCTCCTCCACCACGAAAGACAACCGCCCGCGATTCTGCCACACCTCGTTTCCCACTAGCCTTAGTGGAGGGCTCTCGCAAATAGTCCATTGCTTTCATATGTTCCCATTTGACCATCTCCCTTTCTTTTTTAATATCGGTAAAGCGAACACCTAAAAGTTATGACAGAAAAAAGAGTAAAAATAAAAGCAGGCACCAAAATTAACGGCTATGTATTCAGTTGTTGATTCCTCTAAATAAAATTGTGACCCTTTGTTTGAGTTTGTGGTTTTTATGCTAATGACATGTATTAATAATGATATGGATACCAGTCCTTGAGAACCGGAACATGAGAAAAAAGTCCTGCGCATATTTGTGAATCATTTGTTATTGTATGAGAAACAATAAGCAACGGAAAAGTACAAAAATAGCGAGTGTGAGAGTTGATTCAACTGAGTTGTCTACCGCGGATTTACCAAATTCGGTCTCGGTACACATCACGGATGCTTTATTGCAACATTTTCTGCATCAAAGTGGTGTTTTTAATGCCAAACTACACCTTTGATCTTGTATTAGTGTCACCCGAAAATTGTTAAATTGAAGACAGCAAAAACGTAATGCTCGACTAAGCGTTCCCACAGTCAAAATATTTCCGAATCACTTTTGAAACACGATTCTGAACATCACAAAAGGCATTTGTTTGAGTACACTCATCCGTTGGCCTTGACATGCGTTGTTCAGCATTTCAATTTAAATAATCCGCAGTATTGATGAAAAACTGGTTATGGAGTACCACTGATGGGAAGCAATGAATTGCGAATATAACATCAAGCAGTGCTCTGGGGAATCCCACTTCGTCTGGTGGTAACGTAGGCTGGACTAAACGCACCAACATTCAAGTCGACGATGTCGAGCATACTGAAATTTCAACACCTCCAATAGGGGTTCAAATCAAGTTAACTGAAGAGACATAACACTGCCAAGCAACACCGTTTTAATAGGCGGAGTTAAAATTCATGTTTTAAAGACTTTTAAATAAGAGTATAACACTGAATTTTCTTTATTGATTGTTTATGAGAAAATTAAAAATATGTCCAATCCTGATGTACCAATCACCACAAAATACTTCTATAGGTATGAACCATCAACCAAGAAGCAATAGAGGACAGAAAATGTATTTATAACCCAACGGAATTATAGTGTTTTGTTTCTCGTATTCCTGAACCGCTTAATTATAGGCACAGTTTAGGATTTTGTGTGGTATGGTAGTAAAATCAATCGAACTCAAATATATGATTGAATGAAGCGGTTCAAAAGCAGCTTCTTAAACTCTATTCAATTTGTCATCCCCCCATCCCACTGAAATATTTGTTCACGAATGTATTAAAAATAAACACCTAATGGAACGATGAGAAAAAGCACTATAATATTTTCTTATTGGCAGTTATTGTGTGCTCGAGGGAACTCACAAAATGGATTGTGCTTTATATTTTCGTGACTTCTTAGACTGGCGCATCGATTTCCGATTGCTCGATATGCCTCATAGAAGTGCCAAAAGATGATGATTGGTGGGACCAAGGGTGAGCGGTGTACATAATCGTTGATCATCTGGTAGCGTTGATAGTTCCAATAGTAAGTCGAAGCGCTCTCTATTTCTTCGTAGGTTTTTCTGATTCAAGACAAAAAAACGTGTACCTATTCAAGACTTGGTCATTTGAATCTGTGATACAGCTTCAAATAAAATCACACTAAAATGACCGAATGTTTTTCTTTTTTGATGGATTCTTGAATACCAATCAACAAGTTTGAGTAACAAATCAATGAAGGAAGTCATTAAACAGTAATTTTTAAAATAAACTCACATGGATAAAAGACAAACACTCTACCCAGAAATGATTCAAGCATTCTGGTTTCGTCTCACGTTTGTTGATGAACATGATTGTGCACCTCCATGTTAAATTCATTATTAAATCTAAAATTTTGGTAACAAATTACTCAATGAAGGTGAGAGAGATAAAAAAGAAAACGGGAAAGCCTAACGGTCATTGTGAGAACAACCAAATACCAGGAACATGCCACAGCACAGTGTGTACTAATTGAGTATGTAGCTTTATTCATGTGTGAATAACAGGTGAACAGGGATCAACATCATGATCAAGAAAACCGACTGTGCAGTTTTGGGAACCGCAAACCTGACACTTGGAGTAGCGAACTTCTTAAAGCATCAATCAAACGCTCTTGTTGAGATAGATAGAGAAGCACCTAAAACCACTAAAGTTGAGAACCAGGGCTCACACATCTGGATAACTGCAGGTACAACCTCCTAGCTACCATTATTTTCCGGTTGAACAATGTAGAAATTATATCAGCAATGCATTATATCTATTCTCTATTTTGTGCAATCCATCTCTGCATGCCTTGATTCGCAAAACTCTACACTAATTCCTAGTTCACTTCATTTTGGTGTTAATCTTCCCAATTTTAAGTTGTTTTTCAATATTAAAGATTATTTTCCGCAAATCGAGAGTTCGTTTACTGATTGAGCTCGGAAGACCCGTGGTTTAATTTATACAAACTTTCAAACCGCAATGTTCAGGCGATAAGTCCAGCCAAATTACCACTCCGGATGTTGTGCGTTCGAACTCTACCACCACCAGCACCCAGATTTTCCCATTTCTACTGACCACATGGCAGATCTTTGATTAAACGCTTCCTCCTCACAAAATTATTCGTACCTCATGTATTCATCAAAAAGGAGAAAAATAGCTATAAAACTAAACTGAATAACTGAAATTGATTTCCTGATTAGAATAAAAGAAATAAAGTATTCTATGATACGGTTTCTGTGATAGTCAAAATTTCTGTCAAGTTGAGAAGTAAAGAGGAGTATCTGGAATGCATACGAGGGGTGCATGACAGAAGGAACGTCAGTGATAATAGAGTTTTAGTCATATATAACGTTTCAGATAATATATTCTTGCATACAATTTACACAATAGATACTCGCTATATTCCTATGACGGTTTTGGCGTATATGTTAGCTATTCACAAACTAAATCTAGTTTTAATTTAGTGGTGGATAACTTTAAAAACAGTTTGCATGCATCCCAAAGTACGGCATGCATTATAGATTTTTGCTGCTGCATGTCAGGTTTTCCTTGAAATTTCATTGCAATCTGTCTAACGAGCTCAAAGTGGGTTTTATTTGGTAAAGTAAATAGAAGATGGTAGGAATCGTTAATTTATCACTCACCCTTCTCATTGGTCCGATGAATGACTACGTTGGACATTTAACGTATTATTGTTGGTGAAGCTGTTCTCCAAATTTCCAAACAAGATAATATCATTGAAGTATGCTGTATATTATTCTCGAGCGATTCTCCATGGATTCGTAATAGCTATCACAGTATTCCCTTGGTTAATTTAAAACTCCATTTTTTAGAAGAATTTTAAACTGGTAATCGAAGAAAGACAGCTAGACAGGAAAGCGGCAAACGATTCTAATGAAAGTTCAGTCGGGAACATACTTTTGAAGAGCGCAAATGCCCCCTGCTAATCGAGAATGATAGCTATTTTAGACACATTTGCGAACCGAACCGGGATTACGTCGAAGTAAGAAGGAAGTGAGGGCAAGAATGTCTATTCAGATAAACTGAGTAATGTTGTCAGCCCAGAGAACTTTCAACAACTGCTGAACCAAAATACGGGTTGAAGATCTACTATTACAGCTAGTACTATTACTAATAATACAGTAGCTGGTCAAAAGAAAGACAGCTTTTTATTCGACAAGAAGAAGCAGTATTAGTTTTGCAAACATATGATTCACTTTGATTTCATGTTACTCCACCACACAGGAAGTGAACCAGGACCATAGGTAGGTGATCACAATGGTGCAGATGCACCCGTTAGGTAATGCACATTCGAATCATACGGACTGAGGACAATTACAAATTTGGTAGAGCGTAAGAGTACGTTTAGTTTAACAACCAGAATAAAATGACCACATAACATGTACCAAAGAAAACCTTCAGTAATGAGGAATTTTCCGAGAAAATATCTTTGTTTTGCTTGAATTCACTGGTTTAAGCTGGAGACAGTTAGACTGGTGGATCTTGAAGTACTAAATTTGCTCAAAATTTCATCTAAAACGTGCGAAAAAGTATTGATTCTGGCACTCACGAGAACATGGCAATCAGCAAGTTGAACATCAAGATATTGGTCAGCAACACGTAGAATCCAAGCATAATTGGGACAAGCCATCGGGCGGTTTTTGTTGGACACATTTGATTTTGGCACATTCGATCTGTGAAATTACCGATTTAAAGAAGACAAACGACAGTAATCAATAGCAGTCATTTCAGATGTTATTGATGATAACTTTGAATTTTTATTTCATTTAACTTTTGGTTGATTGAACGTAGACAAGATACATACTTAGATTTGGGGTATGTGATTTCCTGGCTCGAAGACCTGCTTAGATATATTACTTGCGTAGCACGAGGAAAGGCAGAATGATTACACGGAATGAACTCAATTTCCTTCGATGCCAGATTTCGTTGTTAGTATGCTCATGGATCGTTCTTTCTGTTCGTTCTATGAGTCTCAATATGGTACGATAACAATTGCAGAACAAACACATTGGAGACGGTGCGCTTGATAAATAAATTAATCTGTCCGATAGCATGTCACTTTATTCAACTTATTTCATGTTGTTGGCCCCAAGTCATGGTCTAATTTACCCACCAGATGAGTTTACAACATTTTACTTATAGCTGCAATGCTTTACTACATTATTTTCGTGTGTAATTACAAAGGCCACTATAGAGAGAAAGAAAGAGCGGTTGTGATGTTGCTGCTCGTGCCCATCCTCAGAGCTATAATTTTTGCCAAACTTGAATAATTAAAGAACACATTTGACGGTTTGAATTCGCTCGCCCAACTTAAGAACGATAAATTTATCATTGAAGATTTATCGATAGACAATAAAATTACTGAAGTATTCTACAACACTCTTGCAAATATACGGCACGTGTTGAATAACAAACTTTTTACTTTATTGAATGCTGAATTTCGCCTACGGAAAGATAATCATATAAAGGAAATTTGGTAAATACAGGTAGGTAGGACAATACATATTCTCCTGTTTCATCCCATTTAGTTGTAAACGAAACTTAGTATATTGCTTATTTTACACTGTGATGAGAATTTGTAGTTCCCAAAATTCCAGTGAGAGATATTACTATCAAACTCATACGTTTGTTCTAGACTAGAAATGACCAATGCTCAGTCTTTATTTGAAGAAGTATAGCAACAAACCCGAAAAATGCAACTCTCGAGAATCTGGTCAACACTGGGGTAAAGATTGGATGAGAAAATCTGTGAAGAGGTTTCTTTATAGTAATCGAGAACCAATCGAAAAGATAATGTAAGAGGATACTGAACTCAGTGGCAAACACTGTTGTTGCCATGACCATAGAAGATTATTTTCTCATATATATTCCGGCCAATCTTTCTCCCGTTCTCTGCTCCTCTCACCAACTGACTTCCTGTTTATACTTTCACATCCAAGCTCAATCTAGACACCTCTCTCTCCTCATAAGTACTGCACACACTTCGCACACAGGTTTTATTTATTGATTTATCATAGACTGATGGTATCTTTCCAGCCGCATATGTTACGCTTGCGCTCATTTACAAGAAAATGAGGTTATTCACTCGTTTATTCAGTGTATACACAAGTATATGCATTGAATACTGAGGGAAATACATGGAAAAATTCTTTACGTTCACTTTTGTTCGTATATATCAACTATACGTGAACATGTTAGCAGGTGTGCTACCAAACTGTGTCATGACAAAGCTGGAACTGGTGCAGTCAATTTACGTTCAGTATTTGAGAATTCCAACCACGTGTTGCATTTGTTGTTCCTGTTGTTATTAGATAATGGAATGTTAGTAAATAAAAATAAACACGAACTAACGTGTACGTTAAATAAGGGCTGATTTGTTGGTTATCCTATGCACTACTTTCAGTGGCGACGATTGGAGGGTTTTCTATGATTATCAGAAATGCATTTTATATGATAAGCCGCGTTCACCATGCAAACGCACCGTCCAGTTGCAATATGTCAGTCATTTTCATCATCCTCCACGTACTGAAGACTATCGATCGTTAACCATGTGCTGGATCACCTGTCATACTGACCCGAAACGCCGATAATTAATCTTTAGGTTACTCCACCATTACGCAGAAAACCAGACAACAGAATTACCCTAATCATCAAATAATCATGTCAACCCGCCTGGAAAATAGACCGCTTTTGTAACCACTCAATGACACAGATGCCTGCGTTCTTCTCAACAAGACCTTACTCACTGTTATTCTCCCCTGGCAGTCATTCAACTGACATTATTGTCTGCTTTTCGTACTGCTGTGTCTATCTCGTGTCTCAAATCTACCACATTGTTGCTGAATACAGTCAGTCCATGTTGTTTGGTTGGGATGCGCGATTAACCACTGATGTGTTTTCCTTGTTCTACGGGCAAGTCATTCCCCTGTCAGCACTTCAGCTTCATTCTGCGGTGGCGTATTTCATGAGCAGTGGCGGTAACAATTTTTGTTTATCTATAACGTTTACATTTGTGGTAGCCAAATCATTGGACTTCCAAAAGAGGAGTGATACGCTGAATGAGAATGTAAAGAGAGATAGGGTAATAGTGATCAACCAAGGCACACTCCTTGCAGAATCACAGACCATTTTTAAATATGAATACCTTCTTACACCTCCCAGAAAGTGCAAACACGATTAAAAGTTGGGAACAGGGTTGACGATATAACCAAATATGAAAACAAAAGTGTCCTCATCCATTGACCGAATCAACGAATTGAAACACGGAAGCCAAGCAGTTGCTTGTCTGTTACTTGTCACCATATTTGATACCTGCATGAATGAGCTACATAGCCAGTGAAAAGAGCGGAAGGGAAGTGAAAATTGAGGAATCTAGTCCAAAAGAACGACCACATTAGTCGCCTTTTATTCTCTCGCTTTGCGGACGTTTCTTTCAATTTTGTGCGTGCATTGAAAATGTCTTTGTTTTGCAGTTTGGATTGAATGCGTCTGAGGCCTGATCCAAACGTGTCACGAAGAGCGAATAATAGAACCTACTCACCCACACCCCTTGGTGTGACTCCACCTTGTGACCATCAAGTCCGAGATGTAGCTCGCTTCCATTCGACACTGCCCACAAGCCGTCTAAATAAAATTGCGTGCCTAACGTGCCCGGTTAAACGAACCATCCGTTGGGGAGTACGCATAGTCACTGACAGAGCTGCGGCATGAGAAATGGAACAGGTGTGCGCCGAGTAGGCCAGGATGCAGCACGATCTTACCGGGCATTTGAAACCCACGAAGTTGGAATAAGAGACTGGTTGCATAGAAAGGGGGCTGGGTGTTCAAGTACAGCGGAAAACTTCTTCACGTACTCGGTAAGAGACAATTCACCAATGTCCGTTAGTTTTGGATTTTTGCAAGACTCGTCCTGTTTCCTCTATGACTTACTCAATCGTGTCTCAGTAAAAATGTATAAAAGGATGGATCACGTACCATGTGATAGATGCAGACAGGGCCCAAACAACAGATGCCATGCCTCATTGGGCTACAAACAAGGGTAATTTCAACTGGAAATACAGATCGATAGATCGATAGGTAGATAGATAGATACACAGATAGATGGGGAGTTTGGTAAGTAATTTTATAGATGGATAGATAGAAAGGTAATAAAACAACTTTTTGAAACCAATTTTATGTTATGCTCCTCACTTTTTCAATTCAATAGTTAACACGGTCATTTTGTTCTATTTAGCATGACTTTTCATAGTGAAACTTTCAAGTGACATCAAATAAACAAGCGTACAATCAATCTATCGAAATGGTTGTGAGAGAAATAAATGACTTTTCAAACTTTTCTGACATCTAGCAGAAGAACAAAAAAGAAACAGTGATGCATCGTTGTGTGAGTTCATGACCAAATTTGAAAACAGGTTGATCGCCATCAGAGTAAAAATGTGGGTTGAACAAAACGCTCGAAAAGCTTGTCTATTGGTGCGAGGAACTTACCTTCTCCTTGAAGTGTATCCAAACTGAAGTCACCAAACATTTGAAAATACGACGTTGTGTACATGGCGAATATAATATCAGAGAATCCCATATGTTTGGTATCAGTGCCTTGGAAAGAAAGATAGAAATTGGTGTCAGACAATCGTAGAGTGAACGGCTTAAATGGCATATTTGTTGAGAACAAGAAATGCATCCTGTGGTCGTTTGACCGGGTAGTACCCTTCACTTTGATTGAATCAGCTATCCTGCTGAAAGTGATTTGGTGAAAAATGTAGGTGTTGCAATCTGAGGATATTCCAAATCTCTTAGAGGGTGCTGCTTGTTTCTAGACTCCTAGTAAAACATATCGCCAAATTTTGTGCCACCTGAATTCGTGCTAGTGTTTGATCATAGTACATACCACAATGTAGCCACATTGTCTTCTACAATTTGTGAAATCTCTGGAACTGTTTGTCGGTCCGCTGCTATTACAAACAATTTCGATCTTGAAACCGCAACCAAAGCATTGATCTTTTCACACTGGAATCACCCATCAGTGATATCGGTGTGGCCTCGTAACTCAGCTAGTAGAACATGTGCTGTACAAAGCGTAGACGGCCTGAGTTCTAATCTCACTGAAGCTAGTGAACGTTTCACAATTCAGATTTCCTTCAATGTAACACAACTATATGAAGAGAAAATTTAAAAAATCTATTCCTAAATGTAACGAATGACGGAATATTGGATGTTTGAGAGTGCAACATGAGAACGAATGCTCGAAGTTACGATAATGAAATGTGTCCGCATTACCGATCCCCGTGAGAACACTATGTGGAAAGTTATCCGATGGTCCTGGTTGCTAAATTTGGTATTAAATGTAATAACGATGCGTGTGTTAGAATTTCATAAACGCCTGGTAGCTGAAGTGATATCCGACTACTTAGAGCATCTCCCTATGTTTCACATCTTGTTTGGTCTAACATTTCCAGCTCCTTGGCCCGTTAGCTCTGTCGGTATCCGTTATAACCAGATTGTCGTAACCATGCGGCTTGTAACAAAATGATGGCCGTTTTTGTTAAAGGTAAAATTTACAAAGTTCAATGAAGAATACCCAAATATTCCCAAGGACTGCTAATGCTGCCCTTAAAATATACCCAACTTTCCAGATGATCCTTGCTGGTCACAGTGCTCTCATACCACAGTTGTTCAACACTCGTCCTGTTGGCCAATCTCGATTAGGAACGTACTTTTCCCCTTTTAAGGGTGGTGAGATTAAAAAAATAATTCTCCACAGAATGCAAACTGCCGTTCACTTTCAATTTTTATTTGTTGCAGAAGGTTCATTAACACAAGAGTCACAGGTACATACACCGAATACGACTGAAGTTCAACTACGTAACGTCCATGAAAATCGGATAGTTTGATGACTTATCATCATACTTTGGAAATTTTGAGGACAGTTAAGTGGATTTGTTTGTGAACCGTCCCGCTGTTTCGGGGTTCATATGTTATCTGTCCAGCCCTGGCACGTGAGCATCTGAGGCCGGTTGACGTAGCTGAAATCTTCACATGCATTTGAACAAAGAGAAGACCCTGAAAGTAAGAGACTATGCCATGACCGCAGGAGACAACCATGCAATCAGCAATGGGGTGATATAATTGAGTGTTATATGCAAAAAAATGAAACAGAATCTGAGCTCTCTCGAAATGGTAATTGACGAGTCAGTAAGCCAACCAGAAACCGCTCACCCAAAGTCATGTTCTCTTTTGTATACAATCCATTTGGATACGCGATAGACTGAGCTGCAACCGCATAACCGACCATGATCACCGTCAAAATGATCATGAAAGGGATCAAGTCGTTTGTGACCTGAGGAAAAAAGGTGACAAAAGCGGCGCTGTGAAATATTCGTTCGATTGAAAAACTGTGGTGTGTCGTTTTCAGTTACACTTAAGTAAAGGTGTCTAGAGAGTGACGCTTATTTGGAACTGAATAACCATTGACAAATGATCTGTTGATCTATACTTTACTTGTCAATAACCATAACAAGAGATTACTTCAAAAGCATTACTGTTCCTCGAGCCTACAAACCATCACATACATCCTGTAAAATGTTACGTTTATTCATTTTGTCGTTCAGTGACATAATGAAGCGACAGATAGAAACGAAATCGAGAGTAGCCTCAATTTATTTTTAATATTCCAGAATGCGTTTTAAAACATGAAACAGGTGAAAGGAAGAAAATTCATACCGTCTAAATAATGACAACGGTAATTATGATCTCGTCTACATCAAATAATTATGGATCCTGAAGGAAAAGACGTATTCCCTCTCCGTCGTACAACAAAGCACTCACCATTTTCCCGATCATGATAAGTTTTGGCCCGAGAGCAATGTGAAAGCTAAAGGTGTACATCAGACGCGTGTAGAACACGAACAGACTGATTGCCAAGCAAGTCCGAGACACATCGAGAAACGGATCCGTTAGAATATAGTAACGTTCGTGCACTGAGTCCAACGGCTGGTCATTCCCGGTCCGAACGAGAACAATCAGGCGGAGTATGAAACCTACTATGAACAAACCCAGTCCGGCGCAATCCAGTTTGTTCCACCCATCTGAGATGTAGGTGGAAAAACTGATTCCCGATAGCACAGCCTGTAGTGAAAGTGAACGGCGCACCGTTGAGGTATATGCAAAATTAAGAAATGTGGCATTGTCATATGTCTATAGTAATGAAAAAGTTCCACCTGGCGCATCGAAAGTGTTCTAACACTGTCAGTGCCACAGGGGACTCGGTAAAAATCAAACAGTTTTGTTACAAGATCGCTTTAATTATTGTTACATCGTTAGACATCTAGCAAAAGGTTTGGAAAAGTAATCTAAAAATAAATATTTTTATTGCCCTAATACAAACAGTATGGGCCACTCGCCTACTCGTGATAATTTTTGACTCTGGAACAGAAAAAATATCCTATTGTGATAAATTTTGGCTACGTACGACCACGAGACCGCTTTTTGCTCTTTGTCTGAATTTGATTGGCGGCTTTTCGACACGTGTGTGTCATCACCGCATCAAAGTTATTCCATTTGAGTTTAAAGAAAACAATGTTCATGCGGTTTCCATCAACACTCTTAGCACTTTCATTCCGGTACAGTCCGCCCATCTTAGAAAGCTCCTTGTGATTGAGTTTAAGCGACACCGTTGTGAAGTGAACATGGGTATAGAACCTGAGAACAAGCAATTTTATTATTCACAAAAATTACCCTCTTGTTTTCCACACAATAAAATCTTCGCGATGAGAACTGCAACTGTTCAGATCAGAGAGCTTTGCTAACAGGTTAACTGACGCAAAAATACTGTCGCAATTCTCGCATTAACTTTTTATTCGGCTTTGTCTCAGATTCGGGGACAAAGCGCTTTTCCGTGCACTAGCTTGCACGGTCGTTAGCCTAAACAACAACTGAAGCAGACCAACTCCATCGCGTTTACCGTCCAGATGGGCAAAACTCTGCTCTACTTATTAATAACCAGACTGGATCTGAGTGATGAAACTATCACTGGTTGTTCCAATGCATTATTGTGCGTGTGTCCGTGGAAACACATTGAAATCAGAATGTCTGTGATCTTTTCCGTGTGCAGCTGAATGCCGGTATGATTTTGTTTGCATTTTGTTTACTATTTGTACGGAACACTTTTAAGATCCTCATCCAGCTTATTTCGTCCTAACCACACTTTATCACGTGCATCGTCGGTTTTGACCAAGAACATGGTCTCTATCCCTCTTCTACATAGCGTACAATCAACCATGCATTCTGTTGTCTGGTCTCTCTCCTGGCCCCTAAGGAGGATAACTGCGCATGTCGTATGTAACATTGAACAAAAACATTAACTTTTATCATTTAAGTATCTTGGGTAAACTTCAAATAATTTATGTACCTGGTCGTTGGTAATTGTACAAGCTTGACTTCATTTACACGTTGGTGGATTGTTAACTAAAATAACACCCGCGGAACGAATACACGTAAATACGAACACAGATGTGCTCCTATTAAATTTATCTCAGATCTAATAACGGTATTGATTCGCGATTCTGGCAAAATAAGCAAACTTCTTCCGGCTTGACAGGGATAATAGAAGACAACGAAGTCCAAAGAAACGTTGATCTCTCTCTGTTTGCAAACAAAAACAACTGATAGGTGTACAGAACCTTTCTGCTCTTTGTGATGAAGTAAGTGATGCGAGGAAATGGAATGTCTTTGCGGTTGACATGTTAAAACAGGAACTAGATGTATGCGGATCTTTGTTTTTAAAAAATATGCAGTGGACGGAAGATGAGGGTGTGTGTGTGGGGAGGGAGGGATCATTGGATGTAAATGTGTTATATTTTCACCATCATGTCTGTTTTGATTCTTCAGTGAAAAGAGTAGTTCACAAGCGCTGCATTTTCCGTCCTTTTTTGTCATGTAGGAGGAGACGGTTGAGTTGATACATGGATGCCGTCGACAGCTGGAAATCTGTGCCAACCTTGATTTGACTTGCATGATCCTGACATTTTTGAATACTTCAAATGAAACCCAATTTCTTTAACCTACTGCTTATTTTTGACGATTAGAACAAAAGTCATTATTTACTTTTTTGGCAGTGTTGTACATGTTGTACAGCACAAAGATTTGGTATAACGGGATTTCCTTATCACATACTGGGGCACTCTACAGCGGGTCCACGTTCTGGCTTGCGACCATCAGCTACGCGTAACTATCGATTTGATGACAAGTTAAATCAGAACTAATAAACTCGCGCTTGTTTTACGAGTTACCATAAAATAACAAGGGTGGATTCAGCGGATGTGGTTTCAGTTTACCCCTAGAACGTCACTCAAACAGAAATCGATCCGGTATAAAACCTAATTTGCTGAAGCAAAAATCTCACTTACATACTGCCATCCAGTCAACCGAGCTAGATTCACCACAACAAATATAACTTGTGAAATCTTGTATCCGGACTAGAGAAATCACAAGCTACTTCAATAAAAATACCAATAAAAGTTTGTGAGAGTAAACGTGCAGTGATGAATACTGTTCGCTGATTCAGGCATGCCAGTGAACATGTATAGTTGGATATCTCCATGGGAAAACCGGAAATATGTAATCTGTTAATCATATTCCACCGTAAGTAGGCTGTGAATTATCACTGCACATTATTAGTATCATCTTGCTTACCACACCAACTCATTTTGCCACTTCATTTTGAAAATACAAATAGTCGAACAAAATTGTTGTGCATGCATTATTTTTTCATACCAAGCGGTTTGTTGAGGTGTACCAGAAAAATCTACGCAGTGATAGAAGTCAGTTAGCTAAACTATCTTTTTAGGCCGCTATATTGGCCTGCAGCAGCGTTTATAAAGAGACCAATCCATAAAACGTTGTTCTGAAACACCATTATTTAATTTTGATACTGCATAATAGACGACTGTCGCTAGTTTGAATTCAGACAACTCGTTAGTTACCTTTAAGCTACCCGCTGTTCCTGTGACTAATAGTCACATATTCCTGTACATGGTACGGCTAGTACACACTTGCTTCGTATAGTACTGGCCCAGTTATTACGATAGGCCTTAGGATCATCAGCATTGAAAATTAAAGTCGACTGTCATACAGGTAATTTAAAGGGAGCTATAGTAACGGTTGCCGTCATTGTTTACAGCACATGGTAGTGAAACTTCATTGTCTACTATGAGCGCATACGTCATTTATGCAAAACCTGGGGTAACGGTCTTCTGATAGCATATACCGTACAAATGTGCATTGAGAACAATCTTTATCATCCCTGTGTTTGTTGGTATCTATTAATCATGAAGGGTTTTGGAGCTAATTATCACTGCCACATTGTTACCAATAGGGCTTAACTGTATAACGCCCTTGAGGAGACACTTCATTCGCCTTAGGGATAATTAAAAAACTACTTGTTCTGAGCAATACATAATTGTGGCAAGCAATCTAGTTTAACCATAAGGTCCAACCCAAGGATTTGAATGCCCATTTATCGTCTCGAACGGAGGTGACAATAGCTGAATTAAACAGTCAGCAACCATTTTCGTCAAAGGGAGTAGCTCATGAGGATTATTATTCTCGGATATCATTGAGTCCAGAATGACCCTATTACATATAAGGGCTGAAACATTGCACTGCACAAAACAATATCAAGGATTTTTAGTCTCAGATTTTAAACACTTCCTTCTCAACTTCCCAACCTTTCTCCGTTTTATTGATACGCTTCTGATGATACTATCCGTCGGATTACACATCCCTGTCTATTAGTGCAGCAAATGTAAAGTGTGCTTAAAATTGTTCATTGTACCCAAATCACTGAAATCAGTTCATCTGGTTCACTTTTTTCTTCCAAAGATAGCTTCTGCAGTTTATATTCTTATTGATCAAAGAATTAAACCGGACTGGAGATTTTACCAAGGATTCGTAATAATAGCGCAGGGAATCTGTTTTGCACCATGCAGACTGAAAAGAATTTACCCGCTGAAAACAACTTTCGTTGACTGAAAGAAAAGTTAGCGAACAACACTCCTCTGAAGGTGTGTGACTGTAGACCAATTGGAAGTGCGGTAACTCCCGTGACTTTATATCTATTACCCCATATCTGTATATATGTTCACAAATTTTATTGATGGAAATTACTTAGCTTTTAATGGTACTCGCTGGTGCTCACTGAACTCAAATAAACTGGTAACCTCATTGTATGGAACATCCATTTTTCTTGCAGCTTGCCCTGCATTTCTATTGTTGAAACTGAAAACCATTGTGGGTTCAACTCTTCGATGTGCTCATCTTCCTGCTTTCTCTTTAACCTATTCATTTTTCCTTTCCTAGATAAAACTCTCCGCTGTTGTGTACAATCAGGCATTTTTCTCTAATTTCCTTTATTCCACTGGGTCATTTGGGATTTTGAATTTTAATTGTGCTGTTCAACATCCTCTGCAATGAATTATTGCCATTTGGCCGAAATATCTTTCCTATTATTATGCTCAGTCAATGTATTCTCTACGTTACCATAAACTCAGTAGTTGTACAATTGGTCAGTGCCAGTCATGGACTATCCTTACAACACCAAATGGTGATCAAGTGGTTAGGTCATCAAATTGTGACCTGGGATTCAAGGGTTCTAAGCCAGTCTCCCGCCTCCCGTCTTCCCCGCTTCTCATGCATCCTTTGTATGGCCGCGGATCCCTTCCTGAAAGCTGACTGTACACTTGTATCTTCATTAATTAAAACGGAGGTGAAAAGAAAGAAAGAAAAGAAAGAAATAATCTCTGAGGTAGCTACTCGTGGTATGCTCTCCACCTGTGGATATTCAGACGGGGAACGTATCTTCTTCAGGATGGGTTATTCTAGGTCTTTTCAAGAGCTGGATTTACTCCCAGAGATTCCTACAATTCATTGTGCGGTTAAGCCGGGAAACTATTTGACCAACAAAAATACGTTTTTCCTCATAAATCTGACGGACCAGATGGACTATAACCGCTTATGTTAAAATATTATACCAGAAGCTCTTAATTCCTACCTTTCAATACCTTCATCGAGTGCCTTTTTCAACCGACTGTTGGTCAGGAGTATATATATATATATAT
>UZAN01039508.1:59468-100451 GCA_900618425.1 Echinostoma caproni
TACTGCTGACCCTTGTCCAACATTGAATCTTCGGCCCATAGCCCATAGCTCGTCGCTCTATGATCAAATGGCCAGCCACTTACCTTCCCTGATGGATCAAATTGTTGGTTATGTGCTAGTAGAATATGCATCACAAATGCCATAAAACCAATTCTCGATTTAACTTGACTTATCTGAATCGTCACACGTGTGACCCAGATGAAATAATCGAAACAAGAGCGTGAAACTGCGGAATTACAGGCACAAAACCTCAAGTTAGGTGAATTTGTTTTTTGCAGCTAAGGATTGATATTATGACCCAATATGTCGAGTGTTGTGATGAAGAAAATCTCGGAATTCGATTAGAAAGTTTACCATTTTCAGTGAACAGAAAGTAATAACTAGTTGAAGTCCTTAGGTTTACCGTAGAAGGACATTTCTTGGAATCCAACAGGATTCCCTTTTCTATTCATCAGTTGAACTCCAAAACAACTTCGAATTAGATAACTCATTTCATTTCATTTTCATTTTTACTTCCTTTCATTGAATACGCAAATACACAATTTTCCGGAAAGGGGGAGCAGCCAATCAAAGAGCTGCCTTACAATACGCACATGGGGAAAGTAAGGAATTCGAACACTCGTCCTTCGGGGTGATAATTTAGTGACATTACCACCGGGCCACCACCACCCGATCAAGTTAATTCAAACAAGCAATACCTGATTAGTCTGTGTTAAAATGCATGTTTGGGAGCCGAGTTTTAGTGATCTTTAAGTAGTTTTTTTACATTCCCATTTACCAACAAATAAGCAGCAGACTTCGTCAACTTTCTACTTTTTATGTTTACGGAATGAGGTTTCGTGAACATCTTCCTTACCAACTTTGACGCGGACTTACTATCTCGGCATAACCAGTCAGGAGTTGTGCAATAGACTAGGGTTTTGTGCCAACGGAAAGTGAAGGTGACAAGAAGACCGGAAGCTTTGAGTCTGATTGGGTATCATTACAGCCTGACACCTTTTATCCAGCGTCTTTTGAAAACTGCGCATCAACGATTCTGTTCACTTTGTGGCTGTGGCTCAAACACGCCCTTGATACACGAACTTGCCCCTCAGTGCCAGATCCAGATATCTGTTTTGCACCATAGACGCATGACCCTACTGTTCCAATGAAAGCTTTTGCACTCTTTACAGAAAAATTATATCTGTAGAATAGATTTTTTCGTTAGACCACGAATAAGACGTTTTTGAGCATTCGAATACGTTACGCTTGATCTTTATCACTGCTTTCATCCGGTTTGTGCAGCGAGTCGTAATTTCTCGTTAGGACAGCAGAGGATCGTACCGTCCGTCGAAGAAAACCAAGATTTCAGTTTTGAGTTTTGTACAGTTCACAAATGAAAGTGTCATTTTTATAAACTCATCGTAAAGATGAGCAGCAACCATAGTCATACCACAACAACACTCGGTCTCGCTGGGTTTTTAGTAGAAATGGTTTTCACCATTAAGTAGTAGGGTCTTCACACCGGATCCCAATTAAACAATGAATGATTGGCTTCAAATCAGGCTGGTTTTTTTATCTGATTTCAAGTTTGATGCGACTCTATATTTTGTTTGAATTATCACTCAGAAGACAGCAGGGAGGTCATCGACTCGACCATAGTCGGCCAACCGAATTCATTCACAATAAGGGAATGCATGAGTTTCCATAAACGTTGCTGGTATATACTGTACAACATGGTCTGTTTTGCTTATTCTGTGAATGAGGGAGAGCGATCTAGCACTTTGGACAAAACGATTGAAACGGCCTCACTTTTCACCATACTGAAGCAGAGACAGCACTCGTTTGCAATAAATCTTCATCAGTAGCTCATAACCAGGCGCAAATAGTTACTTCGTATAACACTAAGCTGTGTTTCTATATACTTTCATTCACTTTTCGTCTACAGCATTCAGTATTAGTCGAAAAATTCTGTTTGGTTCAGCAGGTGTGATAGATAGATCTTTTGTTTATCCAAAGTACTAATTCCGAATCGAGGTTTGATGTGCAGCATACGTTGAATATCACTTCAACTGTACTCCAGCTGGGGCAATTTATTTTTTCTGACTATACACCGCGCCTCGTAAACAGTTGTTTTTATTCATCCAAATTTGGTTCCTAGTGCATTCACTTTTTTGTATATTGATCTTTCAGTTCCTTATGAGGCTTGTAAAGCGGGATTTTTATCATATTTTTACTCGGTTAGCTCATTCTGAAGGTATTGTTTGTAACTTTGGATCACGGCATCGATATGTTTACTGAGTTTGATAAGTTCGTTGCCCAAAGTGATGTCAAACTAAAAGAACTCGCCGACTGTGATACGTGAATACTAATAAGGCCTGGTTACAGCGTCATACCCACGTAAGTTAAACCTTGTTCTAGCAAACTTCGTATCCAGGTTATTAGCTCAACGAAGGGCAGAAAATTTAGGAGGGTAGAATTCCTGTATGGGTTGGAGCTAAAGTGCAGGTTGTCAGAATTTTAGGTGTATATGGAGATCGAGTGACCACTGCGATTTGTGAATGGCCGTTAGGTCACCAACCGTATCTCCGTTTGGCCGTCCAAAGCTCACCTTGTTTGTGCAATTTCGGTCATGCCATTTACTGTGTGCCGTTTGGTCGCACGCAGATCCGGTAATCTTGACTAAAGTTCTGAATCGGATGGTTCAGACGGTAAGTGGATATCACACCACATTGAACAACTTTCTCGGATTAATTGCAGAGCCAAACTCCTTAAGTTGGGCAAACACTGATAGTAAGACTTTTTCATTGGATGGGGTGCACCTAAACGATTATTCATTCGAGAAAAAAATTGATATTGTTCCGTTTCAAGCACAAAACCGTTATGCAGATTTTTGTATTGTCACTTTCCAAGGTCGTATTAAGAATGACGCACATGTTTATTTATATGTGTATATAAGCATTACAATGAGTAGAACATGAATGACTGGATGAAATTTCTCTGGAAATATATAACTAACCGTACAAAAGACCGATCCGACTTCCAAATACCTGTTCAATGTTTGCAATCGAGCTGCTGAATCACCAATAATGCGTTGGCTATATGACAAATTAAGCTTAATGTAACAATAATGCGTTGAGTTAAATGTAACCAAACCTTACTTACGAACTTGATAAACTATTTTGTTTTAGTTTAACGTTAACCAAACAAACAACTTGTGACCAAAGAGCTTTTCAGTCGAAGGACACACATGATGTCAGGCATAAAACATAAAAGTAACTGTGAAACCTGCATGGGGATATCAGGTTAACTGGAGGGGGGACTGACAATGAAGTTTTAACATAGCTGGAACTTACCCATGCAATCTGAATTGAGGAGGAGGAGGTGCAAAAGAAAAACGGAGACTCAGCAATTTGATAGTGCACATATGCTTATGGAAGATATATATTTGCACAAAAGGAAAATTCAAGGGATAATTTCAAGTGAATGTATCACGTGAGACAAATTTAAACTGAAAATACCGAAAATAAGACACCCTAGACATTAGATGTCTATCAATGAATCCACTTTGGCTTGTTTCAGTTAACCTGGTTAATATGGTTTGATTGCATGCCCACGTCTGGGGGAAATTCGACACTTCAATGCTTATGGAAAAGCCCTGTGCAGGTTTGCAAAATGGAACTTACTTGTTTGATTTCTTCAATGAATAGCGTGATAACCCAAGCAATCACAATGTACTCAACAACGGATATTTCAATCTTGAAATCCACCAAAAGCAGATAACTGAACAGAGCCAGAAATGTTACATAGGAAATCTGTGAAAAAGAAAATCAGCGAGAAATTCCAATGAATTCAATTTTTTGATTATTCACAAAATATTTATTCTGCATGATAAATAGTCAAAAATATCTCGGATAATCAAATTATTTACTTTAATTTACCAAAGCTGAAATTTTCCATCACAACTATCATTTCCTTTCCAATTTGTTCAATGGTGTCTTTGATTTTCATTGCTTCTATACCCTAATTCTTTATTTCCTCATCCATTTAATGGCTTATCATTTCCATTTTCACTCACACTCAGCAAGGAACTTTTGGAACACACTACATTACCCCAGTGGAGGCGTCATGTTTGACCAGGTGACAAAGGCAATCTGACCGATAAAAAAGCACATCTATCCTAACAGTGCAGAGCATGACAATACAGAAGGAGGGCACAAACATTCCACTTCCCCGCAATTTCTTTCCTCAGAATCCTTGGTGGGAAAAGAAGATTCAGGAAAATTTGAGCCTAATGCAGTGGCTTCTTTAATTCATTTAATCGGAAAATTCCCCCAAAAATTCCTCTTTACCTTGATATTGTGATGCCAACATCCTGATTTTGGCATGCGGTTGTGTATGCCGTTGCCTATTTCACTGCGTATTTGAATCTTCTTTCTTCTACTTTTATTTGCTTGACTTATCAAAAAACTACTCGTCGCATAATATTGCATTGATAGATTTTATAAAAATAGTCTCAAACTATCCCTATGTAAATGTAAACATATTCATTGAGCGGTCCCCTGCACTGATTTGTCCTCAATCCTCATTCTGGGTAATCAGTTCCCTATTCCTCCCTGGATGACTTATGAAGTACGTCAACGATGTGGGATTGTACCAACACTTTCTCGTCAGTTTGCAAATTCTCATATTCCAAATAATCTGATGTCACTCTAACCGGGATGTATTTTTGATGCACATATAGCCCGTGTCTCTGATAAAGTTTCAACTTGTCACTCCAAGAAACGTATAGAGTTATCATGGTAAAAGTCCTAGGTGGTATTCCGTGAGGTACTCTTGTTTCTTGTCAAGTAACTGGGGAAAAAACTTATTGTGTTGAAATGTGGAGACTTGGTGCGCGTCACAATATGAGGTAATCACCTACGACCCAATCATTCCGTATCGTTTACTTGTAGTATTCCCAGAACTACTAAAATTATCTCAACCTATCGTGAGCTATGTGCGCCATCTCGCCAAGTGTTCAATCTCCCTGAAAAAGCTGCTTGCACTACTGCACATTCGATAAAATGTAATTAAAGGAAAAAGTGTCCTATTTCATTTGTTAACCAAGCGTGTCAATTCGAACGCAATTCACGTACTGATGTTTCTAACTGTTGCTCTCGATGTGCTTCTGATAGCATTACCCTTGTCGAAAAGTCTGTAATGAATACCGACAGTGTTTTAATCCACACCGATTCTTTTCTGCTTCTGCTGATCTTAAACTGCGGCTCGCCAAAATTAAAAAAGTAGTCGTTCACTAAGTGCGCACTAAAGTGTGGTCTACGGAGGTATGCTGCCACAGTTTGATCGGAAGCACCTATCATTACAATGCCAACTATACACAAGCTACCAACTGACACTTGCCTCAGCCGACGATACAAATGGTAGATAAGAGAAACCATTTTGTGCTGATCTATTCTACTCGTTTATTGATTTCCACTTACTCGATACCCGATTAGCGAGAGAAAATCCAAACCTACCGACTTCAAATCAATATGCTATGCAATAATCCAACAGTTGAGGAGGATGCACGCATGAGCTGCTCCCCCCTCCCCAACTACACAAGTAAACGCATGCCCATGGCGATGGGAGATGTACGTGAATAATGCATAGAGCGTTTTTCTCATCGAACCGAGCTAATCTATTCCAGACTAAGCTTGCAAGAGAATGAAATAACAAATGCTACTATTTCTATGCAGTTGTTTCTACCGAAAAACCTGGTGCTGAAATCACTTCGTTTGCCGAGTATCGCTTGAAGATAAGTGATGTGTCTGAAGAGCATTTTAATTGTACTTGCACAATATTACCGGCAGTTTGCCACAGCAAACTGAGTACGTGGTACATACTTAACTGGTCTAGGTATTCACTGCATGACTGATAAAGAGTTCATTCATAAAAAGGTATCGTTTTTAATGGGTCATTTATTTTAGCTAGCGGGAACTAGTTCCACATTGTATCCAAGCCCGAATGAGCAAACGAAAGACTATTTTACCCACTAAGGTGTTATTAAAAAATCGTCTAGCAGCAGGGGGTAGTGTAGCATTTTCTGAGCGGTCAGCCTGATCTTATATGCGTCATCTTGAAGTTAAATGCCGTAGATACATAAATTCAAGTAAGAACAAGCTTCATTCATTCAAAGGGTGAATGTTCTACCTTTACGAAGAAAAAATTATAATATGAATTAGGAAGAAGCTTCACCATAAAATAAGAATGAGAAAAATATTGCTGCGAATGAAGATTAATTAAATCCAGAATAATGGGATGTTGTTCTGGTTTGCTTTTTGTTTGTCAGGAGTTTGTAGATAAGAGCCAACTCGTGTAAGAAACATTCGTTCCATTCATTACTCGTCTTGAGCACTGTGAATTCCGAGTGAATCTTAGACCTGCTGACGTCGTTGATTATCTCGCAAAGTAACAGGTGGCATTGGTAAATAGACCTTTTTTCCTAGGACTAGTTGTGTGGGTGCATCAAACCGATTCGGTTTAAGGAACTCAAATACCTAAAATACGTTCAATTTTCGTCCTTTTGGCCTTTCCTGGTGATCCAAAGTCGAACTTTCCTTTCATGTAAATACAGGTCCTATTCGTATTTTTATCACCGGAATGTAGATCGACAAGGTCCACAACTGATCATTTGTCGTTTGAGGTTGCTGTCCCATAAAATCTCACGTTAAATCAGCACCATCTAGTTGGAGTGTTTTTATTTAGAAAATTATATCCTGTTGATAAAATACTCGAATCTCTAATCGCCTCATTGTCCTCCAGATTTACATTGTTGTCGATCGAGTGAGAGACAATTTGTATCACTAAAAAACCCGTCCAGCTGGCAGTTCATTACTTATGATTCTCTTCGGAGTATGTTGCACTTGCAATTGGAATTGAGCATTTTCGATCTCTTTGATCAGCTGTCCGCAAGTTCAGTCACAGATTATGCCTTCCGGTTCAGTGAATAATGTTTAACGACGTGATCTACACTTGCAATCCTCCAGATTTCCTTTTCGCACCAGTTGACTGATGCTATCCTGCTCATCTTTCTCTATTATCGAGGTACTCTGATTGTTAGATTCTTGCCTGGAAGTCTACAGCATTGCTTTCCTATAGGTAAACGAAAGCCTTTTTCACTATCATTTTATCTGAGATCCGGGATATTATGTTCCAAAATCTATCATGAAATTAAATAATAATTAGATATTTACTACAGAGGTGTGACGAATGTCCCGCAGTGTGATGACCCTACTATTCCCATCTATTCGATTCATCGATAGCAAGGTACCAGTTAGAAGCGGTTTTGAGTGGAAATTATGTTCGGGGTAGGGCCTATATGAAAAATAACTTTTAACATCCTGCTATGGCTTATATTTGGTGAAGGGGTATTTCTGTATTATTAAGGATAACGATACTAATCAATTCTGGTCAAAAAATTTCGTTATTTCACAAGGGGGTTGAATATTTAGAAGACTAGGCTCACACGGAATTATCTGAATCTGTGGTTTAAATTTTTGAGTTTGAATCGTAGGATATTTACTCAATCGTACCAGGATACGTGATCTCAAATGATTTCGCTAATGGTTGCGGTGGCGTGCAGCATCCGGAATAGGTATCTGTTCCAATTAGCAGCCCGTCTTTTTAATGTGAATGGACATGCAGTATATGCAGTATAGTCATTATCATAATTATTCGCTGACCGCAAACTGTAGTTTGCATAATTCGTAAGTGGCGTGAAGGTATTTCTTTGATGACATGTATTTGTTCCCAAGCTTCAGTGATGTGGTGGTTCATCCCCCAACACACGGTCAAGCTTTGCTCAATTTATCCAAGACAGAAAAGCTTCATCGGGTTTATTCACAGATACTATCTGCGCATTTGAAAAAAGTAAATTCCGTCTGGCAAATGGGCCAAAGTATGGAACTGCTCACATCGAAATGAGTGTGGCAATTTCATACATCTGTATCCACCATTTTCCGTTATTGATGTAAAATGTTAAACAAAATACTAGCTAGAAATGTCAAACGGAATAAAATAATGAGAAAACGAGACAAAGACGTTGTGTGACTATTATCAAAGTGACCTAGTCGGATAGAAGAGTGAGTCAAGTCTTGTCAGATGTGTCTTAAAACTCTGTGAAACATCGCTACGGTTGATTGTTCTTTAAGTTGTCACACGTATAATGAACACCTAAGATCAATTAGGTGAACAACTAAGTTTCCTGAATTAAAATGAATTTGTTTAAAGTGCTTAGGCATTTTAATATTTGTTAAAACCTTTGCTGTACTTTGTGTAGTAGATGTTATAAGTTTTGTTCCCAGCTAATAATCCGTCGCAATTGATTGGAAATCGATCGTTACGGTCCATTATTTTGTTATATTTCAATAGGCACGAACTACTTGCCTATGTGGATTTCTGAAATATGAAAACAAAACGAAAACAATTTTTACGGAGTATGCGTTCGTTCCCAACAGGAACTTCAAACTAAAATTTTTCTTGGAAATTATTCGTTTTCAACATACGAAACAGGTCATTCAGAATGACTGGTAGTTGGTGTCGGGGGTTCGGTTAACTTACCGTATTGTACACAAATCGTATTACCGGGGCCATGTAGAAGTCTCGAATTTGTTGAAAATATTCCCTTGTACTAGCGTGAAAACTTTTCCGGAGACTTTTTGAGAAGCAAGCAAGAAAATCACGAAAAAATAAACAGGTTATTACATCCGTGATGATCAAGATAAAATAAGCACTATTAAAAACAATATTCAAGTATTTATTTGTGAGCCTTCTCAAAGATATTTTTCTGTCATTTTTGAGAGAAAGTGAGTATAATTTTTAAATGGTTCCATCAAATAAAATGAAGAGTTACAATGGTGTTTGCGAAAGTTGGACAAGTCATTACCGTCACTTGATATGGCGTCTTGTTTACTCCAGCAATCAGTTAGGCAGAACGAAATATTGACTTGAAAAATCTGGTGTGGGCAGAGACTTAATATCGTAATTGTCTGAGTTTATCTGGTCTTTCGTGACGAAATATTTTACTGGCATTATCAACCCGGGTAAAACAATTAAATTGCGAGATTCGTTTTAGCCCAAAAATGATAGAGGTCAAAGTGTCTTTTCAGTTCTATGTTTAAACGCTCTTGTAGTAAATGTTCACAGAAAGTCTGTGAAGAAAAAGTGCTTACGATTGTTAAACCCATGAATAATTACGCTAAACGTTATTTGGCTGGTTTTGTTTTACTGGTTAAATTGGTAATCAAATGTTTGCATCAAACATTGTTCCAATCGATTGTTTTACCATTCAGTTGATGTGTCCTTTGCTAGGCTCAAACAACTCAGAAAAATGTCGCGATTGCGGAGATTTCGACAGTCATCATTCATTTGATGTCCTCGAGCGTATAAAATCGCCCGAGGATGAAACAGCACAATCGTCCTAATGCCTCTTTGTCTCATGGATCTAGATTCGTCCAGAACCTTAGTTATCCGTCATCGTCTAATCTCCGGAGGGTTTTTTGTTTCCAAGTCGAAAAAAGATGCAGCTAGTTAGAATGGCTATAATCACAGTAGGGGAATTTGATATACAATTTTACGGTATGGACTTCTGAGTCGCTCAGGAACAGCAAACTCACATAGAGTTGAGTGCATCTTGCAGAAACCCACCAACGAAGGCATAGCATTTAGCAGTTTTGGTTTTCTGAATGTCATTTTAGGTCTTCTACTTCAAATTTATTGATTAAATTAATGATTTTGCCATCAATATTTTGTGATTAAATTGAGTTTAGGGATGAAAAATTGAATGAAATCGAAAAACACGGTGAAAAACTGCCCGGATGACGTTGTTTCGTTCACGAACTCAAAATTCTAGTGATGCCATCCGGAACGTAAGACCACTACCGGAATAAATTGATTATTTCGTTGTTGACAGCCCTTTTCGACAACAAAATAGGGATACAGGAATAATCCCACGGGTTGGCTAGATATAGGCTTCAGAGATGACAAGTTTCGCATGAAAGTTTTTTAATCTGCACAGCTGATCTTCCTGTCGATTTGAAACACGATGGGGAGACGCTTTACCTTTATTCAATTTTTGTTTAGTTCTGTGATGATTTTTCACGAGTAATCCACCTCAACTGTGAGCTGTTTTAACATTAAGGACAGGCAAAATTTCTCAAAGGGGATTTATTTCTATTGCGCTTAGTGACATAGACTGGGCTCAATGATCTTGTGCCCCAGAGACAAATCATTTAGCTGAGCTAATATCTAGGGCATTCGATTTTAAATTTAGGTTCCTCGTTGTAGGTCATCACTTGTGGGTTCAGTAGAAACAAACAGTATACCAATCCGTTTTCTAAGTTTTGTGTACTGTCCAATTAGGCGGATTATTTGGTTCATTACAGACGGAAACAATCTGTTATTGATCCCGGAAACAGCATCATTACAAATCTTTGACCATGTTGTTTTGAGATTGTGCCGTAGGGTACGCAGCAAAGCGAATCAGTGTTCGCTATTCAAAGTTCCAACCAAAGTATCAAACGGAGGAAATATTCCGCTGAAAGTGTTGCAAGGCTACGGGTACATATCGAACCCATTGATTCGCGAACGAAGAGCCCTCTGCACACTAAAAGCCCTTAACAGACAATCTAAATTTCTGTTTGAAGATGAGATTACCTACCTACGTGAGTAAGCACAGTTTCTTTACCATACACCTAATAGGTCAATAATTACAAAATAAGGTACGAAAATCCAAATTCAACTTCCATACTATAAAGGAAAAGAGAAACAAATGGAATCAATATTTTTTCATGTATGATTGTATTAGGAGGTTGCTGGCAAAAACTTATTGCGTATTGTGCGGTAAATTATCAGTAATGCTGATCAGCGAAGGAAAACTTTACTGCTTGCATCATTAGAGAAGTATGCAGAAGCATGAGGAATACACATTTGCTTGTTTCGTGTCGATTATTGAGTGCATGAGTACGAATGAATGAATTATTCACAGATTGCATTTAAACGACTCGCAGTGGTTGTCACTCAGTGCAGCATGTCCATAGCACCTTTAGAAACCAGCAGTTTGTGCATACTAGTTCTGATCACCATGGCTCGAGCGCGATCCAAGCCGTGAGGGGATTTTTTGTAGAAAGCGGATAATCATTTTGAGATTTGGTGTCAGTAACGATATCATGGAATGTGGAATAGTCTTATTGGGATCATAGGGAAATCCGGTGGTTTTTGGCATAATTGTCAATGACTATAGTTTGCGTACTATTGTGTTGCATCATCTTTTGAGTGGATGCTCAGTGGTATAATTCCATGGGCGGCACCTTCCGTCTTATTCTCAGCCTGAATAATTCACGATTTTCACTGAGTTCTTTAAGCACAAAATGAGCAAGCTGTCTCCATGCTTTTCAGAGATGTTTGCTTGCCTATTATTGAAATAGAAATCTGACAAGCAGTCAAACTTGTGAACTTATGCTTGAAGGTGTCCTGCGAAGCTGAACATTGCGGAAGTTTCCTACTCCGTTCAGCCACACTGTATGTTATATTCCGGATCAGTACCTGATGGATTGATTAAAAAGACGATAAGACGGAAGATACTATACTGGATTTTAATGATAATTATTCACACTATGGCGGTAAATCCATCGGATAAATTTGAGAACGTTATCTTTTACCTAGTGTTAGGGTAATTGAAACATTGAACTGAGAGTTTGGTTGGTCAAATAATTGCTGCAAAATCATACCTCTGCTTGCCAATACTACCTCCACCCAACAGTGTCGTGGTGGATGGCTCCTCTGTAGTTGCTGGCGCAGTTTCTGGATGTCCAGTGGCCTCCTGAAAAGAAGAATGGAAATTAGTGAATGGAAAATCATCAGGTTGTTACTCTTCTTGTCGACCTGTTTAGTGCATGACTGGTTTCAATCGGACAGTAGCACAGATGTTAACAAATACATTCCTCGTGTGAGGGAGAAACGTTACATTGTAGAGTAATAGCCAAGGAAATTAGAAAAAGGTACACCACCATCCTCTGCGGGGCTTGTCCGCCAATGGAACGAACAACATTTTCCCGGACTGCTTTTCACCAATTAAAAAAAATGTATCAATAAGTAGAATTTTGGAGGGGTTTTGATTGACTGAATTTCTACTATTTTCTATAGCGGGTGTGTGTGTGTGCCAGAAGTATGGGTATGTTGTTTCACGTTGTTGTCGTTGTTGTTGTTCACCATCACCAGTGGCATTTTAACCTCTCCACAGTGATCGTGAATTTGGCAATTACTTCAGTGTGCACTGTGTACAACACGGATGGATAATCCATCTTCTTTACTCTCTATATAATCCCTCAAATTAATCACATATGAGCCCATCGGCTTTGAAATCAATCGTTTTCTTGGACAACTTGGCCGGCATAATAACAAATGAGGAGAACGGGTATAGTGCAGTTAATGTATGATCAATTATGACGCATATTACTCGTAATTGTTTCTCATTTATCCTCAATCAAATACAGTAAATTGTCCTGAAATAACACTGCATACATTGAGTACCTTCTATACTGGTAATTTAAGGGATAAATTTTTATTAGAATTTGGTAGTTGGCTGATGAATAGGTGAGGATTTCTGTTGTCAGAAGAAGGCGAAAGTAGTGATGCGTACGCATGTTCTGGTTCCAGTTTAGGTGAGTAAGTTCGTTCAATACATTCACCGGTTTGCTTCCTTATCAACTATCTCTGGCCCTAAATGGTATTTACGAATGGCAAAATGTCTTTTTTTATTACACACTTTTGTGTGGTGAACAGCAGACGGGGTGAACCCCATAGTCACGAAGACCTGCTGCTTCGTCTTGGAAATCGGTAACCTAAACCCCGGAACTTGGAGTGGCGAACCACATAAGGCGTCGTATTGAACCGGACGACAGCAAGACTGTCTATCACCAAAGTTGGGTGGCGGTGGCGGGGCTTAAATCTCGAACCATAGGGTCCAAAGCACGCCAGTGACAGCGATTAAACCACTGCGCCACAACCAATGCATCAACTAAATGAATAAAATCATCTCGAGCGAGCAGGGCAGTTAGTGCTAATCAGTGATATTGCAGCTGCTGTTTCTCACTAATTCAAGCTTATTCATTTAGGCTTCTAGCTCGTTTGAAAGCTACATCAATGAATGGCATCGGATAGCTTTTGATATATGAAGTAGGATGATTTTTATTCATATATCCATTCAATTGAATGACGATGGTCGTATTCGAGTGGTTCAGGTAATGAAAACGATGGCCGAGTGCAAATTCCACCCCCGTCATCCATCGTCTCTGTTTCTGCATCACAGTAGACAGCCTTTGTATGATTGTAATTACAGTCCTGAATGTCGATTTTATATTAGTTGTCCACCAATATTGGTGGACAATTATGCCTTTTTCAGTTTAAGATGTCCGAAATTCAATTTATGATGTCGCAATATGAATTTAATATGTCCGAGTATCAATTTAAAGTGTCAAGTTGCTATGTGGATGTTACCATGCACAATACAGAGTGAAAACATAGCAAAATGACATCTTAAATTGATACTTGGACATCTTAAATTCATATTGCGACATCTTAAAGTGGATTTTGGACATCTTAAACTGAAAAAGGTCTAGATGTTAAGAGATCTTAGGTTAAAGTTTCACTGAAAGCTGTCCAAAAGATTTCAATATATATATATGTATGTTTCTCCAATCCCAGCATTTTATCTCTAAGCACAGCTAAAATATTTTATACGATTGCGTGAATTCGAATGATAAATATTGATTCAAAATATATCAGCTCACTGAATCAGACAGAGGCACATACGTAACCCCTAAACTGCTCAAGTTGTTAATGCATTCGGAGCTAATCGGATTTTGGTTCTTCTCATTGTTTTCCATCAGCTTGATAGAAGGTTAGGCGAGCACGTGCACTATCTGAGTCATTTTATTTCCATCGCCATTGTATATTCTTGCTCAATTTACTTGAAAAAACGAAGCCAACAAAACATTGTGTGGGATGTGGTCAGGTGTTTCCTACTGTCCCCGGTTGTAACTCACGAGTGTATCAGCATTAATCAATAAAATGTATGCGATAAACCACATCAGATCCGGTCCAGTTTTCATAGAATGCCACACCCAAAAGCGTGATTCACGTCTGTAGGGCGTCAGAGAATTTTCAAGCTTAAGAAGTGTGATGTGCAACAGATAGCGACAGATCAGTAAGTCTATGACGAATCACGTAACATGACATGATAAAAGAAAAAAGTATTTTTCGGGGTGGATTAAATAACGGATAACCTCAATGAGAAAAAAAATGCAATGGGGATAACGTACTTCTTCCTCGCCGACTGGCTGAGCTTTCGGTTTGGCAAGGATGATTTTTGGAATGAGAAACGGCATTGTCAGTCCGCATATTATGCCCAAAAAGTACTAAAAATTAAAACAAAAGGATCAGTTTCAAATAACTACTTGTTAGTATAAAACAAGTGATAGACCTTAATAAGTTCTTTTTGAGGCAACCAATCAATGCTGTATGCAAGTGAAATGTGTACACAATGCCCCAGTGAATGGGTCTGTATCCAGGTAAAAGAACATCAATAATACTTTTGGTACGTTTGGTGAAGAGTAACTATGACATTAATCCGGAAAACGCTCACTGTTCTCCTTTTCGAACTAGGCATTAAGTACAAAAACCCAAACTGCAAAACGTTATTTCCCGTTTTGTAGTCAGAAGAAACCCTATTAAAGAGCTCCAAATCAAGGCAGCGTGTAGATGGGTGGATCCAATGCAAAGAAGAACAGTTTGGCAATTCACATGGGTCAAAACAGAAAACTCCCATTGATGGTGTCATCACAACTTGCTGTTCGTTTAGCATACTTAATCTGGTACAATATATAAAGAGTCATGCCGTTCTGTCTTCACGTCAAAGTAATCTATTTTTGTGAAGCTTAATTTATGTAGCAGTGATATGGAATTCCGTCAATGTTCATGTTTTCAATTGGACTTTATCGGTGAATAAGATGGACAGAGATTAACTGTCTCCATTGGGTGTTCGGGATCCCGCCCTTCTCCCGAGAACCACTTTTGGCTTCCACACGCGCAAAATTGTTAAAATGATTATGACTGAATAAGTTTTCCCAGAGTGCGTTGAATTACATCAAACACACATTGCATCTGTTCCGTATGGACAGTGTCAATCTGGCAGTTACTGCACTATTACGCATTACCATATGTTGATGATTTTTGTTAAGTAGGGTTGTTACAAGAATGTATTTCAAAATGTAATATAAGCGAACAATGAAATACTATTAGTTGGTCAAATCAGTAAGAAATAATTATCAGCGGTCACGAACATATTGAAATTTAAAGTGAACGTACTCGAAAGACACTGTTCTTTGTAGACAGATTTCCACTCCACGTATTCGTTAAAAAGTCTTGACAGCAAGGATGAGCCATGAATTTGATGCTTTGACCCTCAGCTGCCAGCTTGATCACTGAGCTACGACCGTAGTACGTCAGTTCATGGTTGATTATCAGTTGAGTTCGATGTTCATCTTCGCGGTAGCATTCATTTAGTACACCTTCAGCGCGTTCCTGAAAATTCCTATCGACAGAATTGAACCGGATTATTGAACATTTTGCCGTGTGGAAAGCAATGAAAATTGTGCAGGAGACGTTAAACACGCAATGAAAATTTAAAAAAATGTGTCGTATAATATTTGTTTACCATGGGTACTTTCACACCTCTGGAAGCATATTTTTCAAAACAAAACTTCTTTAAAAACGAAGGATATGTTGAAACACAAACTCTTTCTATGAGTTCCGTCTGATTCTCTTCTATAACAGCTATTAGTCTTCGAAATTTACTGGTTGAATTCCCGGTAGGACGGTACCTCGTGAAACATTTAAGAAACTATTCATATACTATTGTGACGATTTACGCCAATTGTTATTAGGTCCTCTGGGGTATGTGCATACGTTTGGTGAGATGTTTTATGAACTCAAATCAACCAGTTCCATTATTGGTTTAATTGTGTGTTTGTTTTTCAAACGATATTCATTAATACACTTTTACTGAATCAAAATCACGCACCTCGGTTACAGCCTTTTCGAGAAAGAGATCATACTTTCTACATACTTTCCTTGGGTAAGGCCAATTTGGGGTTCGATTATCCATTCCCCCAAATAGGCTTTTTATTTGCAGAAACATAGTAAATTATTGCATGAAGTATCACCAACGTTGAAATAGTTTCACTGAAGTTTCACCGAAGTCATTCCAACTGAATCAACTCGAATACGGCTCATCACCGAAGACCTATCTAAAGAACGGGAGTTTTTGCTTACTCGGACGTATTGGTTTCTTCGGTTGTGAGAAACAGGCTAATTTCAAGTTTCATAACAAACACAATGAGAATGATCAGTTACATAAAAACTCAGATTAAAAAAGATGAGAAAATTAGACCTAATTAGAAATTAACGTTGGCGATTTCTTCCATTACGGACTACTCCAACCAACCCTGGTCTATTTATTCCAGTGATAATTCAAGGCTTACTTTATGCAAAGTTGAACAAGTGGCCCTAAAACCGATTCCGTAAAATTCACTTCTTAGCCGTTCCCACTATAACGAAAGCTGTCCCTATTCTCTCAAGTTTGAGCCATCCTTCTCATAGAACAACGAGTAATATTCCGTCCATTAGATGCTAAAAGTTAACTTGAGGTGCCAACAGACATCTATTGTAAGAAAGACATTTTCACTTGAGTGATAGATTTCATTGGCCAATTGTAACAAATTTAAATGTTCGCAAATCAATAGAAGTTGTCTTTTTGTTGTACAGCGAATAAGAAGACAGTTTAATTAGGCTTATTGATCCGTATCGACTGATTCACGCCTCATTTAGGATCATTTGGTGTTTGGGACAGAAGAAATTTATTTATAATAGAAGAAAAATGAATCGAGCTTTAGCTTCGCAGACGGATAAGTTGGAAGTTTTACATCACTTGCATCAGGCGCACAACACGCAAAACATCATTCCATATTGAGGGACAACACTTGAGCTAGCTGAGTCAAAGTACTTGTTATTGTGTAAACTCAAAAACAACACATAAAACGATCCTTATTGAAACACAGCAAACAACTTGGTACGGCAATAATTAATTAACCAGTCATATACAATTCTATATGGAAGAGGAGCATTCACATTGATAGTTTCATTCTGAATGGGATCTAATACGACCAACCGCAAACGTGGTGTGTGAAGCGACATGAGGAGACTCTTGAGTGTCAATATGAATTTAATCCCTGCTCTTGAGCTCCCTTTGGTTCAGTAATACTAGCACCCCCTTCCTCTTTCACACAAAAAAGAATTCTACATCAAAAAGGGAACACCTACGCAACAAAACTCAGTTAGATGACCGACGGATTGTAACTGTCGTCTCCAATGGGACAATGCGCAGGGTGATCCGTTTCACACAGGCCTATGTTAGCCTTCAAACACCATATGAAATAGAAGGCTGTGATAAGGTATTTGTGAAAGCAATTCTTCGTCAGATTGTTTTCATAGAGATTGCTCTGTACCACTTCGAGGATGGACAGTAAATTGTTCCACAGATTGTATTTTCACTGTAAATGTCACATTTAATAGAATGAGACGCATGTTTTATACTTATGACTATATTGCATGATACACAATAATTAACAATAATAAAATTAAACTTCATTTCCTTTTTTTGTTCATTGAACAAACAAAAGTGAAGCTGATTTTAAGATAGAAATCAAATTCATCGCATGCAGAGCGAATATAAAACAATAAAACGTCGTCAAACTTCGTGTATTGTATTTGGCCTAAATGAAAAATCTCAATCCATATACCCAATTGGGGGTGCAACCAACATACCCTGGGCCCCAAACTAGAAAGCTAACTGCAGCAACCAGAGCCATTGATGAAGCTAATTTCTTCATACCTCAGCATCGGGTCATGGTCTGATCCCCGAAACGGTTTTTCCAGCCTGGTCGAAATCGTGCTAAGATAGCACGGAAGAGCAGATGACTGGCAGGCATGTGCCAAATAAGACCGAGCCATTGGAGGCAGTACAGATTGATTATTTCTTTCATAAAACGATTAGCATAACTAAATGTACGGCAAAGAACCTCATGAGTGCTCATCTGAAGTTCTTATCCAACACAAGCAATGCTTCGAAGACATCATTAGTTTAATACAGAAAGCCGAATAACAACTGTGAAGCGGAACAGCATGGTGTTGCAACCTTAAAGGCGAATGCTACGTACTGCAGGGTTAAGAAATCTGGTCACAGAGAGAAAGACTACAATACAAAATATTAACGATGGACAATGGTAGGGATATTGACTGACACGTTGCACTGAACATTAACAGTGGTATCGGCAAGACAGTTTTATAATTTCTGCAGTACTAGGCATGAATCAAAGTTTGGTTATATATAAATTCACCACCCAGAGAGAAACAACAGACAACGACGTCCCTATAATCTGTCTTCCATAATCCGCTTGATGGATACGTCTAGAAACCCATTTTACGATCAGTGGATTAAAACCCCATTGCTGATAGGTTGAACATCTGCGAATCTGACTAGGTTGACCTCGGTCTGCAACTCATTTATTTGTCTATTCTGGAATAGCACCACCACCAAGTGGTGCCTGCAATATTGTTTCATGGAACTTCCGAGCGACCAGAAATATAATATTTTCAGCATAAACGTTTACGAAGATTGATGGTACATCTAATTTGCCAGGAACTAAATAAAACGAATTAAAACTGTTATGTCCCAGATGGCGTTTCAACAGCCCTTGCTCAAGTGCTTGCCCCCACTTCTGTCTGCAGCAGCGGCCTTGAAATTTCGGTAGACATAATCAACTTTATTTCTCTCACAGCAACTATTTTGACAGTTGTCGACGTGGCTTACTAACAATGAAATTACTACTTATTCTACTCCGGCATGTAAACCTTGAGACTTTCCATTTAACTGCGTGTCGACCACGTGTCTCTGTAACGGTGAAAACATTGATGGGAACAGAGCATTTTCTATGATTATATCTTCGGAAATGCATTTGTCATTCTTCTCGTATTCCGTTTTTCCTGTTTGTCCTTGCCTACATTCTCGCTTGTCCTGTGAGAACAGCGCTACTTGTATTGCACTCGAAAAAGAACTGATGAATTGGTAGAGAATCTGAAGAAAACTTGAGGACTGAAAGGGTGCGACTGACTGATTAATACCATATATGCAATTCGCACACCATACCTATCATACCATACAATACCCTACATAAAGCTCCAATCCAAAATGAACCGTTCATAGGCGTCCTCACCAAAGAGGTAGGTTATGATTACACTACAAGTACAACAACAACAAGACAAAAACAATTATCATTACCTCCAACTAATAAATTTTCAGAATAGTTTGCCGTTCAAACATCATATTGCTGACTTTCTACCGTTCACATTATCAAAATCGATAACAGTTTAACGTGTGCAGATTTGGTACATTTTAGCCATAATCACATCAAATGCAAGTTATTCTAGCCATTTTACCAGAAGTAGAGTACACAGCATGTTAAAAAAAGTGATAGATAATGTTAAATACACGTTGAATTCTCGGCAGTTATCCACGTAAATGCCTGCACTAAGTTCAAAACCGAGGGCTGCACATTAGCTGGAATACAAATACGAAACGCATTTGATGCTTCGTTCCGTATGCCGAATAAAAATGAATCCACATCCTGCGCATATCTGAAAGATTTCGTTTCACTACTCTTTATCTGCTAGCCAGCAACATTATGATTTTGGTGTACTACCACCGGGATAATGGAACAACCCCCTAAAATAAGTTACCATTTTTTTGTTCGAATCACTGATGTGCGGATGAGCATGCAACTGCAGATTAGACTATTAATTAGACAGTCAAATTTTAAATGCTACTTTCAAAAACATTTTGTGACGGTTTGCGTTTTAATTTCTAACTAATATTCGGGAGCTAAGCAAATAATGGACAATGACGAGTTTATACCACAAAGAGGATAGCGTCGAATCGCAGACTAAGGTTGACACAAACAACAAAAATAATTTGTTTGTGGGACAAATTATAAAAATGTATTTTTACTGTTCCGTGCGAGCCTAGCTAGAGTACACTGGGCTGCGCATACTTCAAAACTAGATAGTGGAAATTGGAGTGAATTGTCTTAGTCTTTTTTGTGTTTGTCATTCTCCCCCGTCCACAGTGACCACTGTGAGAAAAATTAACGTCCCCGAGGGAAACCGAGCGTGCACTATACTTAATGTAAATTACCGAACCCGGTGGTGAGCAGTAGGGGTTGTTAGGGTGGGCACCGAGATTTCTCAAGCGGTCATCATCGTCTTCATCATCTTCAAATCCATTCACCTTGTATAAACACACTCTAAGTGTGTGTATTTCGACAGTAAGTTTAATAGGAAGCTGAAGAATGGAAACAACTAGATCAATTTTTGATGGGCTCTTTTGTGTGATGTTGTGCACTGTACTGCGGGAGACAAAAACAACGCTTATCTGATCGAGTGGATTGGGTTGCGACTAACCTCTTCGATTCGCCCAAGGTGCAAGGAAAAATCCACGGGAGAAATTCCGCTAATTATTTCTTTCATGAGTATTTTCTTTTCCAACATATTTACAGAAATGTTTGTGGTATGGAGAATTTCAATGTTTGCCGCAATTAATCTAAACCTTTGGGATACCCGGCTCGAGACTAAATATCATGACAAAAAATGACGTAAACTGCAATCAATATTTCACTACGGCTTGATATTTTACCAAACGAATTGCAGTAAGAATAAAGTCCAGTTTTTCAAGTTACTGATTTTCCTGCATAATCACTATCAAATTGACTGTAATACGCCACTGAAGAGTAAAAAATACATCAATTCAATGACAACATGCGTCTGTTGCCATCAGAGTCTGTTGAATCCTTTTGAGCGGATCATATTTTTAGTGTTTCTCGTTCCGAAGGCCACTTAATGTAAATTGACTCTGTTCACAGCGGTTTTTTTCGAATCAAATTAGATGTTCCTCCGCTGTTATTTGTGGACGAGGAATACAAACCAGGTAGGACTATAGATAATATATGTTGACAAGATGAAAGTTGCGAGCATCTGTATGCGCTAGTTTGAAGTTGACTTCTAATCTGTTTGATATTTTACTGCCTTAGACAAGCCCTTAGGCAACCAAATTTGGAGCACGTAAATGCCACATGAAATCGATTTGTTTGGAATTATCAAAGGACAACCGGGAACTGTAAATTGTTGCCCACGTCAAATGCTGGAATGCTGTGGTTTGGGATATGATTTACGAATTGGAACAAATCTTGATTTGCTTAGGGTCAACCAGATTGTCCATTTGAGTGTACTGCATCTTTTGATACAGGATGTCGTGCTTTTTATTTATGATCTTCAATGGGTTACTTCCTCTCAAAATAAAATTTACCTAGGTGATTTATCTTTCACTTTAACCGCAAGGAAACAGGTTTTCCTGTGATTAGTTCACTTATTTAATTAGTACGGTTTTCGTTGGTAATTGGCATCCGTTTGGCATCCAACTGCGGGTAGCTATGCCCCTTCCAAGTTACCTATAGCTATGCGTACATATTCTTTTCGCCTGTTCACCGAGCTTGGCAATTTATTTCCTAACTTTTCATCACCAGCCGAGGTGACATCATCAGTGCGTGCAGATGAACATATATATATATATGTGTGTGTTTCTCCTACTGTTTTCATGCAAGTAAGGTGGTTTATTTACATAGTTCACAAACTTTGTTACTCACTCTCGAGTGTGAAATACACATCCGTCCAAATGTAGTCCAAGTATCACGGATTAGCGCGACCAACGAGTTAGTATTATCTACTATTGGTAAAACCAAACATTTGGTGCTACTGGAGCACCTGCGCTGGCCCAATAAACAGCAATGAGAGGATCTGGACAAAACGAAAACTTATCACGTCTGAAAATCTCTTCTTTGTAGATCTACCGTTCCACTTTATACTACAATTACCGAGGAAACGGAACTCACTGCAATAAACCACTTGATTACACATCCTCAACTATTTGAAGTTATCATAACAATGGCTCAGGGTAAGTTAGTTCCAATCCAATCACCAACCACCGAGTTCAACATTTCTTTATTTCACCTCACAGGTGGTGATTGGTCTCTACCCGTCACCAAAGCCATATATTTGTAGAATAATTAAATAAAGGGGAGGAAAAACTATTCGTTATATGGCTCCATTCTACAGAGACGTAAAAACTAAATGCTTTTTGTTCAGGAATGAGTAAACTTCATTGCCGGAAGCTTCGACAAAAAGTTAGTAAATTGGTGAATTTGGGTAAATTTTCGCTCTGTTTTGACAGACGTTTCCTCTCCCCCCCCCCACCACCACCACACACATTTGGATTTAAAAATCGATGTAGGTGAGCTAAACTGTTCACCAGATACACCATATAAAAACTGGAAGCTTAAAACTGTAGCTTGCATTTCGAAGAATATATTTTCCCTGTTAGAATGTCAAGCGACATTTCACCAAACTGAAAACAACGAAACGGTTACCCTTTTGGGGGGTGTCAGGCAATTTATGAAACACTTTTTAAGAAACAAAGTTAGAACCTGGGTTTGTAACATAATTTGCTATTAGTCCGGTTTTGTCTAGCGCGCGGTGTTTAGCGTCCGCTTGAATAAATAGAGAGCTTGCTGGGACGACCAATAAATGTCACATGTAAATATGGTTCTTATGAACCGACTGAATTGTAAAATCAAAATTATTTTGGAAAAAATACAATTGTGGCATCAATGAGAATGGAATAGCAAACGGCTATTTAATGCTTTAATTAATCTTACGTTCAGTATTTGCAATGAACTGGAAGACAGTGAAAGTCCTTAAAAATCTGCATTGAATTCTACATATTCTACACGTGAATATTTGATTTGATTTGTGTCTGGCCCGGAACATTTTCACAAATTTTCTACACAGCCATTTTCTCATTTTTAATGTAAATTTCAATTACCTAGATTGTACAATTATCATCCAATGTTCATGCGAACAGCTCTTTGGTCTGAAAATCATAACTTCTTCAAGACAGAGTGCAACGATTTTAAATGTATTAGAATCCTGATGATGGTTTTCATCCAAATTTTAGGTGTCCAACACTCAGATGAGAGTGTGTACTGACTCTGGCAAATGTGGGTTGTGAACCACTACGTTGGACACTTTTCATAACAACCACCGACAGCAACATTGGCTAGTTTCGTCTTGCCACACTTCATTTCCTATATGTATAAAAGATCAAATATTATGAGGTTTTCGGATAAGCTATTTATTTGTCTCGAGAACACATACTCAAGCTTCCCATTAGATTCTATGCCGAAGAAGAGATTGTTTCACACAAAGGATCGTTTCACAATTTGGATCGGTTCGACGTAAGCTGTGGAATACAACCCTCGTGGAGTAGATAACTCGTTTCTATAAAAATATATGGGCTTTTGTTCCCTTCAACTCCTCCAGACCGTGTGTATTTAACAGTCATGAGTTGTCTTGGGTTGTTTTGGGGTGCCAGTAAGACGTGAATATTTTCATTTTGCTTCTCAGCATCAACACTCCTAAATTATCGGCGAAAAAGTAACTTAAAGAAATACTTTCCATTTGTGTTTATCCGTCGGTAACATAATGCAAGACAAAGGCATGAGACCCCATCTCTCCTTTCACAACTTATTTCCATTTCTTTGTTCCGTAACAAAAGTGTAATCGGTCGGAATGTACGCACGTTGGGATACAGCACCACAAATTTCAGAACGGGAATAAGTACCATGTGTGTGTGTGTGTGTGTGTGTGTGTGTGTGTGTGCGTTTCCGCATCTGAACTTTCGCGAAACCAGACTGACCGCTGATCTTGACAACATGCTTTTAAGTTTGGCCTGTGGATGAAGCGGCTGACAAACCCATGATGCCCGGAATCACGGGGCTCCTCTAAACAGGGGCATGTGATGCGAACCCTGTTGTCTACCTTCTCGCGGTGACCATCGTTGACTTACATGCCACTCGGTGGCTAAGGAATGTCATATGGACAGAAAATAACCGGTTTTGAGAAAGGCAAGCTATCTACATTCTAGCAAACGGGATTCAGTGTGCGTGAAATCTTCCGGTTATGAAACAGACAAAAATATCCAAAATGTTTGACCTTAATTCGAGCCATTAGTTCTGGAACTATTACCGAAATAAGAATAACTCAGTTCGATTCGTCTCGCCTCCGAAAATACACTTCGTGCTTTCATCGAAGTAAATAATAAAATTGATCCCGCATCGTTGAATTAGGTTAGGAACACACTCAGTATGAATGCGTAGTGAGTATCCTGAATGTTTGGAATACTCAATAAAAGTGCGATATGAGAAAGTTATGGGTTTCTAGTCAGAGGACATCAACAGGAATTCAGTGATGGATTGAAAAGTTCAAAAACTGGCAGTTAAAACTGAAGTGTTACAAAATTCCCTGGCTTATATTGGTAAGCTGGAACATGTTTTGATCCCGATACTGATCAGTCGATTATAAAATGACATCATACTTCAACAGGGCAGTGCTGATGTCTGTTGGGTGTACAGTATATAATATTGATTGTTGCATTTTCTTGAGTTTTGTTTCGCAGAGCGGCTTACCGGTGGTCTGCCTATACCCCAAAACCAAAACAAATTACAAATATTTGGTGAATAATTCTTGGTCAATTGTACGAGGATTCCACAGGTTCCATGGCGTACCACACCTAAGTCAGAAGTATAGTTTATCGAACAAGGGACAGTGACTGGTATTGCAAGGTATATCAAGGTCTTCCAGCCGAATGGATGTTGTAAACACTTAAAGGTAGCACTTTTAGGGACAAAGTGGAAGAGGACCTCCCACTCTTATCACCTTTTTTAAACATTTCTGCTTAAATAAACATGTCGTGCACATCATTGTTCATAAGCTTGGTGTGCCTTATTGTACCGTGCATTCAATAGCTGTATTCAGATATCATTTTTCTGGGGAATATATATATGAGAAAACGAGTGCTGGTGGTCGTTTCTTTTGTTCACTGTATATCAGAAATAGCCCCAGGTAACACCGGTTAGTCAACGTGGGCCTCGGATTCTTCATATATATACATATATATATATATTATCTTTGAATAATATTCGAAGAGTTTCATCGAGGTCCCAAGTCACAAAATAAGTACATGCATAGGAGGCACTAGACAGTTTGGTTGACGACGCACAATTCCAAATGCTGCGTCACAACAATACTTCGAAATTAAAAAGAGTTATTTCTTATAATCGAATAGGAGTACCTCTAATACGTAGTTTAAATTGGTATAAGTCTGTGAGAGGTTCGCATTTGGCAAAATTAGCCTGCCGAAAATTGCATAACATTCTCGCGTCCGGCTGAAAGTGTCAATACAATGCATTATCCAGAATTAAAAATCAAACTGATGTACGTAAACTCAGGTGTTATGTACCGGAATCTCTGTTATGAAACGCCAATATCTGCTCAGTTTACTTCCCTAATTGCAAAGGGATTCATGCGTAGTCATATTAAGATCGCAACGCATAACTTACTCATCAAGGTACAAATAAACATGTTCATGTGATGAACCATAATTGCAATTTTAAAATGCCTCAACATTTGATGGGACAAGCTATTAAAACTTAACATGCGTCAAAAAAGGAACTGAAAGATTTAGAAAGACCGATCTACACTGATAACTGAGATTAGGTTGAGTAGCATTTGAAAACCTGTGTGCCTCAGGAAAAATCAGTTTTATACCTTGTTCAATAGGAGGAACATAAAATCAACTGTTCATTGCTTCTCACCCTCCACTTTCTACGGTTATTCTTTTCTGATCAAAAAATATCCATGGAAAATGTTTATTCTTTTTTACGCAATTTTTAACCAGCAAAAGTTGGGCATGTTCCGAGACATGCTACCGTAAGCTGTTTGGGGTTGATCGGGCATGACAACAGAAAATTATCTGAGCAGGTGCGCAGTTCGGTCCACCTAAGAGCTCTCAACTACCCAAACAGCTCTTAGTCAAACAGACTGGCTGTTTACCGAGACATAACAGTCGGATTTACTAAGGAAATTTCCAATTCTCCTTTATCTTCTTTCTGCACTTGGCCTAAGAAAGTAGTCGTTACAATTTGCTTGGGTTTTATTGAATACGTGAAACGGAAGAGACGCATTTTTGGAAACCAATGTTCTCTTGAAACCGAATTGGATGTGGATCGTAATTTAGCTCTGGACTGGTAAAAATAACCTTTGATGAGAACAGTACGATCTACTAGAAATCTGTACCGATAATAAACGAATTATTTTTACACGCTGTTTCGTTTTGATTTTGCAACCTTGAAAAAAATGAAATCTACATATAATCACAAATGGTCCGGAACATAAATGATTTTTGATGGTACTGAAAAACAAAAACATTTTTTTGGGACATAATGAGGGAATGTTGTGAAATAAGTGCATTTGAACAGACTTGACCATAGAGACTCACTATCAGCTGGGATTTCAAAATGGTGAGCTCGATTTTCACACTCTCAAGGGAACAAAATCCTCAGGGGGATCGGGCTTACTTTGCAAAGCTCCGGTAATCCTCTTTGTCCGTGAAGTCGTCCGTTTTATTGCCCAACGAAGTGAGTAGAATAGAAGCGAGTAAAGCTCCGGCGATCGGTTCCTAGAACCATAAAATTATACAAAATTGGTATGATTAAGTGTGTAGCGTTCGCGTAATACCCAAATTTGTCCCGGATTTGGGTGAAAAGATTAACTAATAGTGAAGTAATTTATTTTCACGCCCAAGAACTTTTTATATAACCGACGACTGTAGTTTTTCCCCGGATTATTATTACTAAACAAAATAAATGATACTGAGCCAACTGGAAACTCGCTACAGTCAAGCAGCAGCTATCCCGCTTCTTGGAAACTGCGCGAAAGCGTGGACCATTTTATGATAGATCTGACCGTGTGTGTGTGTGCTATTTGGACCGACTTTCTACAGATGTTTGATAATTGATGAATGCGATAACTCTCACAAGTATCCATAATCCAACCATCTTCTCTGGTCGGGATTGTTTGACCAAAACACCACCCTTTTCTTTTTTAATAGTAATTTGTTGTCCCAGGTTAAGATCTTATCTGCTCTGTCAACCGTCCATTTGAACTGACAAACGGACGTGATTTAACGTGGGTCAATTTTTAATCGTTAACGTTGTTGGTCGGTTGGTTGGTTAGTCGGTTGTTTTGGTTTTTGGGTATGCGAAAATGCATCACATGGACTTGGATTGTTACATTCAGCAAAACAGAATCCTGTCAAGATGAAACAAATAATAGCAACTCCGGTACACAAATGGGTAATGTTTCATCAAAAAAATAATGAAAGTCAAAATGATGTACAACGTTAACATCGACATAGCAGGTCGTTCAGCCTGTTTATAGTTCTCTACAACTAAAGCAAATTCGGTCCATTTACGCTGTCTGAATGTTTGCAAATATCGCATCTCATTTCGTGTTCCCTTTAAGTTATTTATCAGTATTTGTGAAATGCACAGACGATTGTCGAACGTTGTTTTGTCAAATTCACGCAGTAGTTCAGGCATAATTCTGATTACGGTGCTGTCTCTCTTCTTGTTTAAACACTACCTAGTACTACGATAAGGTCACGGCGAGCAAGATCTATCGCATCAGGTATCTAATAGCAATCGTTTGATCACGAGTTCATTGTGCGGTACTAACTGGAGCTTGAAATAAAACTAAGCAGCACATTATCGTGCCACTATCTGCGGGAATGCAAGCCCGGTTGGTATTTGCGCTTAAAGAGATCCAGCAGCATAAATACATCAATAAAAGCAGATCAGATAAATGATAAGGTGTTGTTCTGATGAATAGGTGCAATTACATTAAGAAAATGTCCAAGCTACTGTTCGGTAAGAAGAAATTTGACAATGGGAATGGCAAAGCTAAAAAGAAAACGTTTCAAATCCTTAAAGGACCAAGGCTATATAGACCAATCAGTGTTGGAAACAATAAAGCCTCTTAGGTCAATCATTCCACGCCCTTACGGGTTACCCAAGGACAACAAGACTGGCAGACCATTAACACCAATTCTGTCTGTGGTCAACTCACTATACCACGAAACTGGCAAGTGGCTCGTAGGACTTCTTGAACCAGTGCACAAAAAGCTTGCTACATATAGCTTGCGAACATCATCAACCCACGGAACGCAGAGAATGATCAAATATTTTCCCTGGATGTAATATCCTTGTTGACAAATGTACCACTCTTAGAAACCATCAATTTGTTTTGTCGTTACATTGAAACTGAATAAATACAGATAGGAATACNCGGAAGGAGGTACTGAGATTTTCACCCATAGTTCAAATTCTACTTGATAGAAAATTTTTCTGTCAAATAGACTGAGTGGCCTTGCGTTTCCCATTAGGCCCACAGTTAGCAGATATATTTTTGGCCAAATTAGAAAACAACGTGGAAACAAGAAATAGAGCAAATGAGTCTATACTACCACTACGTGAACGCCATACTCCGTTTTGCACGAAAAGGTAGAAACACGACAAGATTGCTTCAAATATTCAATGAAGTTCAGGAATCGAATCAGTTCACGTTAGAAACAGAGGAAAACGAAAAATTGATCTTCCTGGATGTGGCATTCCCCCGAAAATATGGTGGTTTCTTAGAGCGTTGAATACGTAGAAAACTGACATGGACGGGACCATAAACAAACTTTTACAGGACCGTCCGCTCAGGTAGAAAATAAATCTGATTCAGAGTATCACACCACACGCGCATGAGATCTGCTCTGACGGTGTGTGAAAAGAAGTAACACAAATTAAGGATGTTCCCAGAGAAATGGGTCTTCCTGAACGATCCATTGAAAGGCTATAATCCGAACAGATTCACGAGGCTCAAAAGAAGAAATTATTCATCGGTGTACCTTTTCAATGAGATACTATATCGGATCTCTTGAACAAACGTCTGAATCGTGCAGTGAAGCGAACCTAGGACGCAGCTCGATTATCGTGTCTTTGCATGCTCGCCCATCATCGGAACTAGCCACTACACTGGACACTTCTAGGGTTATCTACTCTTTTCGGTGCGTTTGTGATGCAACGTTCATTAGCCTCATGGCGAGGCAACCACCCCAACGGATGAAGGAACACTGCCCACAATGGTTAAAACAACGATGAACAAAGAGCATAGGAAGCGCCGTTCTCGGTCATCTGGTGGATACAGGCTATCAAGTCAGACTAGAATCCGCGTTTAGCGTAATCTATCGTGTACCCCCCCNCCCCCCCCCCTAACTTCTCCAAAGCACACACATACACTAGCCACCTCTGAGGTGATAGACCTTCGCCTCTTTGTACCAGAACTATACGCACAAAAGTGATTGGTTCAAGCTCTCCACTTACCCTATCCCCCTCCCCTCCCTCAAATTGTTCATCAACATCACCACCAGCACTCCAATCATAATCAACCTCATCCGAACACAGACATGCAGGGCTTACCCCACCCCTCCCCTCTCTTCATCCCAAATGATCTTTCGACCCAGCGTGAAAATGTGTTCCCACTATCAACAAACCCTTGTATGACCTTTACAGGCACGATTATGAATCACTCAAAAACAATTGTTCGCCTTCGGGCTTGTATTCTAAATATCGAGTCTCAGCATCGCTTAACATTTTTTGAGTGGTTCCATTTTCTCTTAGGCTTGGCAACATCCATGTCACTGTCTGAGACGGAACAATTTGTTGATAAAAACAAGATAATTTTCGAGTTACGGAACAGTTATAGGTCCATGTGAATATAAAGAGAGCCAACAAACAATTTCTGTTCAACCATGTCAAGTATCCTTTGCCCCGTCAGTAATTTAAAGCGAAGGTAACCGATCGATAAACCATTGCCCGAGTATACCCTGAATTGATTTTTTCTGTTAATGAAGTACAACTTAAACGTATATGAAGAAAACATTTCAACGGATTTTGCCTCTATTTTGTCGGTAAGACTCGACTAACGAGACGCTAAATTTAGCTGTTTAATGAACGTTTCTTAGAAGGTGTTTCGGTTATCGATCCCGTTAAGTTGCATTATAAAAAACTTCGTTCGGAGAAAACGTTGGACGGAATATATCGCGCATGATTTTTGTATCCAAAACAACCAAAATATGACCGAGGGTTAACGAAGATATTCCCGATCGTTCGAACTGTTGGTTTTAGGAATTGTTTAACTTTGCTTCTCGCCTCTAAATCCGTGATTTTTTCCTGTCCCATAAGGCGAGTTGATTTTGATCAGAATAGTCAATTTTCAGATATACTTTATTCTTGTTGGAAATATTTATTTCGTGAAACGATTAGTCCACATTCTTGTTCAATAAGCTGCTTAATCCACCAGGAACGTGGTCGATCGCGTAGCGAAGGATATAACCGTTGATTAATAAGTGTGCTTATACTAGGTTGAAATATTGCTTTGCAATATCTCAATAATGTGGGTAAAGCAAACAAATTCGAATTCCACTTTGTAGTTTGGTGCGTGGAAGCACTTATCAAACATAGTGAAATAATAGTTTCTACTTCGTGGGTACGGGTTTTTCAATCGAGAATGGATTGTTGATGTATCTTCACTTGTGTCGGTCAACGCCCAATGTCGCGGTCTGTTGCGCTGTGAGTGTCACCCATTAGAAGATCGATACGTTTCAGGCTCAATCACCACAACGGGGTCTGAATGAGCTTATCAAACGTTTGGTTTTAATTGTTTGTCGTTATGCCCGGTCTGAACTTTCCTTTCAAATCCCCTACGAGTAAATTCATTCGGATAACGGTGGAACAAAAGGTCTTTGGTGAGTAAACCGAAGAGTCAATCAATCAGTCCGAATGATGCGTGGGGGGAGGAGAACGATCGGATAATTGGTGACTTTCATCGACTCATGCATAAGTAATGCGATCGGCGGGTACTCTTTGGATTTGGATAGGATGAATCGATTTCTTTCGAACTCAAGGCAGGGATGCTGAGGAGATAAACTACAAGTCTCCGGTTCAAGGTAAAATTTCAATAGCTTTCAGTTTATTCAGTAAAACAGGATGTGAAATCTTGGGTTTAACAATAGACTGTTTGTTGATGAATAAAACAGTACACAAGAACGCGACTTGGAATTGGCAGTACATTCATTTCCGTAGCTTTGTACCACTCCGTATGAAGCGGAGTCTCATACTCTGTTTGGTCAATAGAACTAAATGAATATTCACTAAGGACATGCTGGTTGAACAACTATAAAATGTGCTGAATATCTTTATCCAGAATAGATAACAGGAGCGCTTGGAGGAATCCGTGATGCAACGACAGGAGGCGTTTCCTAAGAGGACAATTTATGAGAAGGCAACACCTTGGCAGAGATTGCGCATAGAAGGTTATCAAATGCCATCAACAAAATGTTTTACGCGGCTAAGCTTCAAACTCTATTCACATCTAGCCCGTTGGTATGTCTACGGTTGAAGGAGTGCCCGATTCTGCTGCCTCTTTCTGTATTTAGTCTTTCGCTTGCTCCTGTGGAGTAAAGTATGTGGGCCGCACGACCAGGCGTCTGCATGAACGCATCCGTGAGCATCACTCTGCGCGGTTGCGAAGTGCAGCAATTAAGTGTGGTCGACACTAACCACATTGTAAGCGTGACTGAAGCGTTTTGGCCCTTATATAGAATTGAGAGGCGACGGTCTAGACACGTGCGGTTTCTCATTCTAGGCACAGCGGAGGCAGTTTGTATCTGCCTACACAACCTTTGTGGACTCATAAACAATTTGTGCAAACATTCAAGCTCCCATGGCCAGATTACCGACAAGTGATCTGTCATGGAACATCAGAGCAAATGCTAATTGGGGACCAATTTTGAAACAAACTGTTAATACTTTGATTACTTTCCCTTTTTTCTTGTAAATCCTTCGCTGTTACTACAGTCATATTTATTATGTTGTAATGGCATGATTAAGATACACCGAAAACGAGCTTGTTTACCAATTTGTGTTCTCATAATAAAGTAGTCATCACATTGGCTAGAGAACGCATTCGAAGCCTCAAATAATTGACCAAATTCCCCATTCAGGCAACGAATTTTTCAGAAATGGCTTATATAGCTGTCGGCTGGAGGAAATTAGTGATGTTATTGAAACGGAGACTTGTTGTTTTATTATTTGATCAAATGAAACATACCCGTTGTTTCCCTTTATCTGTCTAGTGAATTGAATCTGTATTCCAACGCTGGTTCAAATCCTGCCTGGCAGACTAAAAATGGCTATTTCTTTGATGTATTTGCAAAAATCTAGTTCAAACTCCCTCATCCCATGAAATCACCCGGTGTCTCTGGTAATCAAGCACGCAAAACATCAACGGAAGATGGATGCAAAATCACGCGGCTTTAGTATGAATAGGGTTAACTCAAAATAAAGCATTTACTTAATGTCTTAGATTTATACTGTTCCTCGCATCTGTTCGAATCCCATTGGGCTTGGTGAATATGCACTGCTGATGTAGAAAACTCCTGCACTATTTTCAAGATATTCTCTGAGGGAATGGCATTTCCAATTTTATAGTGAATACATATTTCAAACACGATCGAGTGGGTTTAGAAATAAAAGCACCCATGCAATAAGAGCCGAGGGGATAGTCAGTATATCATATGTGGTTTAACCACTTCACAAGCACCANCTTCACAAGCACCAAGCACCGCTGAAAGTTTTGGGTGTGGGTTTCATCCTTTGGGAGGTCGACCCAAACAGGACGAGCAGCTCTCTGGCGCTGTTTCGTTTATCGGAGACGAGAGAATAATACTGATTCACACCTCATAGTTAGCAAAACTTTCAGCAGCAGAACTGTGAAGATTGGTGTATTTTATAATTCGGAGTAAAACCTTCATTTATAATTTGGCTGGGAGTGTAAAACAAGCATGTTGTTTACCATGAAATGACATCAATGTATATTGTTTTAATCGAAAACACAGATCACAGTTAGACATGACCCTTGGGGTTTCGTTTGCAAACTGATAAAACTATCTGGATATACAGGGGGGAGGAGATCAAACAGGTGAGATAAATTTATGATCGCAAGGAGGGTGGAAGGTGTGAGGATGACGCCTCTAACCTTTTTTTGACGTAAATGTTTTCCATTTAGCTTCTCTTTACTATTGCTTCACTCAGGCGCGTTGCTGTTCAGTATCTTTAAAAAGAAGTTTGGAGGCCTAAACCAGTATGTTTTGTATGAACTTTATATCCAAAGCATTCAATTCTATAGAAAGAATGGAACGAGTGCCAACAGCACTACTCATCCAAATGGATAACCAATGGCAATCAAAAACGACGAAAGAAAGTTCATGGTTAATGGTTGTAAAAGCTGAAGCTGAAACTGACTCATCACACTTTACCTCAAAGTAGATTCAGTAGCCGAATGAGATTCAATAAAGTCTTGGGTGCCAATGTGGGGCTACGGTTTGCAGTGGTGTGTATAGTCTCAAACTCATCACATGTCCGATATAAACGCAAAAACTATGTTGTCTTTCTTCATTCTCTCGACAACACCCGTATAGAATCTAAGCGAATCTCTGTTAACATTTACGTTGGTCAAACTACAGGGGATTGTCTGAGCGCATCAACAATCTTCGTACACGTCAGTTTAATAGTAAGAGAACGTGACTATCTTAAGTTTGATTGTTGCGTAAATGATATGGATTGTACATATGGTAGAAACCAAATGGGGTTTCACCTTCATTTACCAAAGGTTCACAAACATGCATCTGAGAGCGAATGCAACAGCCAAGGCACTTAAAACCCACTTATTTGATGCAACGTAGCGCGTGAAAAGCCGTTTAGAGTCTTCAAAATTCACTAGTGTAAATGAACTATATCAGGCTTGAATGGTTCGGCGGATTAATTACCGCTGATTATATAACCCGTTTACGTCCTAAGAATTTACTTCTGCCTTTTGACTTCTACTGGTTGACGCCACAATATCACCCGCTCGTAATGTTCTAGCATAAGTGTGATTATTTTGGTTTCAGAATGAAATCCTCGTGGTCTTGTACAAATGCACCTTTTTGTTGACTTTTTTTACTTTTTGTTGACACATTGTGGTTATGTGGTTGCTGAATATCCAGCTTTCCAGGTTTATAAAGCGATTCCTTGACCTTGACTTGATTTGACAACATAAGGAACATTATTGACGTTTGCCAGTAAAACCCTTGATCCCCCACCCCCACCCCACGCCTTGCTGCTGTACTTTGATTTGAACGGTTTGACCATACCACATTGTCCCTATATCAAGCTATTGGGAGTTGAACGGTTTGAGAACGAAAAGGTTGTTCATGCATATTTGTGTCTATCGCACAAAAGCTACTTTTCAGGTTCCCACTTAGGAGGAAAATAGCAACTCGCGTGCACGAAAATAAACTGGCCGTCAAAAGAAACGATGAGCTCTCATTTATCTACATTCATGAGGATCGAGAAAGACAACTTGGATTTCGACAATATCAAAGTCGTAGATCAGGCCCACACCAAGGACACAAGAGAATTTATGGCTGCTTGGCATTCGTCGGAACACTCGGTCAACCCACGCATTGACATCGACCAAGTCTACACGCCCAAGCAACAAAAGGACCAATCAACGCAAAGAAGGTGGGTCGTGTCACACGTCACAGCCGCAAAACAGAAACACTTGGACCGATCGATCAACGACCGGCCGTCAGACTGCTCTCGTCTACCTCATCTCCTATCGGCACAGGGCGAACAAACAGCAGCCAATCACAAAACGCCACGTTTCTACCTCACTCAAGGACCTATATAAGGAAACGGTCACGTGTTAGCACTCATCCGGTTACTACGTTGAGAATGTCACCTCGATTGGTCATGAAACGTTTGCAATACAACTGCCAAGCTCGGCGAACAACTGAACATCAAGTTTAAAAACTATAGTAACGCAGCATCACCAAACTGAAGATTGGTTATTTACGTGTGCCAGTCTCCCTTCAAGTCCCATTGAGTTACAAAGTAAGAAGGAATGAAGACTTGTTAGCCCTGTCAACTATATTATGTAGTGAGAGTGGCGGTGGCGGTGCTGCTTCAATGGTTCTTCCCATGCTTCTGTATGCACACATGCTTTGGTTCCCAATTGCATAACCTGTCTTGAAATTATCATTGTGCCTTTTCAAATTCAGATGAAATCATAAAAACTCTTAATTTCATCCACCAATCGCATTCTGGGAGAATTACAAGATGATTGATGCTTCAGGGGCCATGCATCACCGAACTGAACCGAGTCCATCAAAACCCTACCCACCCTGAATGAACTGTCTTCTTCATAACCATACAAAAGTACTTTTGAAAACACAGATTGGCCAAGTGCTTTTAATTGATGTGCCAAGCGAGGATGCAGGTCTGGGTGGGATGGAGACTAACTCTTCAGCCCCAAACCCGGGAACAATGTCCTCGACCGTTGACGCAGTAAGCTTTAGGCGTGAATGGATGAACTTGGTATAATTGACCCCGGCCAATCGGGTAAGGAGGTGAGTGACGTCAAGATTGATCGATAAATCGGTTATTATGTTGAGGTGTGAATGTTGGCATGACTCAATGCATGAGTGGATTTGGTCTAGATCTTCATTATCCTAGCTTGTAAATTCCATTGAGGCTGAGGCTCCCTCAGATGACACCTTTTCTTTTGAACCGGATGATACTGTGGACATACTTTTGGTAGTGCATGTCACACCTATCGGCACTCTTAACAATGGTACTCGGATGCAAAGAAAGAATGAGTAATATTTCGAGCACATGGCAAAACTAAATTGAACCCTATTTACTGGCTAATAAAAGTTTAATTTTTCACTGTAATTCTTGAAATGACTATTGTTTTTTTTATCTACAATGACAATGGTAACCATCTAACACCTACTGCTTTTTCTTCGCTGCTAAGCTTCGTCGCATAGGTTTTTAGACTAATTTTATCACTTCTTGGCCTCGTTAACACTGATAATTTTCTTCTATCCCCGACCTATAAACATATCCAAAAGCACTCAGCTCCGTCTACCAAAGACTAGAACTGATGTACCGCCTCCGGACAATCTGGATATCTTCTCTGAATGAATAAACCGTATAAAACCAGGATGGCAACTGTATGCTTGCAACTCCATCAAACCTCGTCGCTCGTAGGTACACAAACCAAAATCATCATTAGGTTGAAACACAACCTTCCGGGATCTAGTAACACTATCAATGAACTGGAGCGTGGTGTCCGTTACCCGTTCACGCAGTCTGTGTGAATAAAAAGATTGTTTTCATTCGGGTTTTACCGCCAAACGGAACTACGAACCTCATCAAGAGCATTAAGTATATGCATCGGGTATCGACGTCCTTGGATGGAGTTAATAGAAAAGTGCATTCATCAAAATTTCCCTGGAACTGAGGCCTTTCGCAGCACAAAGTTTCATGTTCAATTCGTCCAGTTACAAATGCTTTTATGCTTTAATGGTCGGGCCAGTCCTTACAACACCACGTCTGACGTCGAGAGAGATAGAACCAAAGTTATGCTGAGTCTGAGTGTACAAGTTGGTTTATTTTTACGTCGCTGGTCTACCATTGCTGTTTTGATGTTAATGCAGTATACAGAAATAACGTAGCTGAAGACTGAAACGAAACCGTACATGTGCGGTCAGCGTTAAGCGGAATTCTCTCTAGAGACCGCATTGCTGATACACCATACTTTTGAAACCTAGAGCAAACTCTGTTCTAGTTATTGTATATGGTACGCAGTGGCTTCTTTTTCTCAATGGCCACATGGGTTAGTGTGGTAAAGCATACTGATGCGCGTTATTTTCTATTGTTTTATCTCACTAAGCAGGACGCACATAAAAATCTAGGGTCAGCATAGACCACTGTCATAAGAGTGTAAAAGGTTTCGTCGTTATTCCAGATCCATTTCGCTATTTCGGTGGAGAATAAACAACGACATTGCAGACTTGGTCAAAATACCTTGGCGTCCTTCTTTCAAAACTACTTGACAACTACAATAGACTTGGACCAGGGCATGTTCAACAACACTAACCTTTTCGTGAACTCGGTTAGAAATTTCTATCTTCCGTTCAATACTGATGATTATGGTTTCTATTTGATGTAGCCTTCACTATCCTTTATCCAAAGTTTATGATCCATTCAAAGAACTAGGCCGGACCCCTTCTGGTTGTAGACATGGTCTTTTCCTAGATAGCACTGAACGAGTTATCCTCACCGTTGTAAAAGTGCATGAAATGCTTTGTAAATAAACTGGATATTTTAACTATTCTAGTTTGATCCGTTGAACTTGAGAGTCAGAGATGCACTCAAAGGCAGCTGTAGTACTTTTCGCCTGAGATTTTCTAACTGCCAATTATCGTATGTAAGCACAGAAAAATTAGTACCGCTAAGGTAAATTGTGGAAACTGTAAAACTCCTACACAGTTAGATGAAATGAAACTGTCGCCTAAAACTGTCGCATAAAAGATAAACTGACTGTTATCAAGTTACATTCAAATGCTTTAAGCGTTTACTTCCTCCTACCGAATACTGAGGTACCTGTCACAGGTTAGGCACATCTAACGCACAACACCTGATACGAAGTCATCGCAACGGGTATTCGAGACTTGTTCGTTTCAACCCCCCCACCCCCCCCNTTTCACAGTAGTCCATATAGCACTCATTTTCATCACACTTATTGCTGTATATATAGACATTTTCCAGCTTACCTTTTCCATAGTCCAAAATAACTCAGCCATACGTAATTTGCCGACCAAAATTGACCAGATCAGTAATTCTCTAGCTGGCCGATCCAACTGAATTGCTTTCGTTTGCTCTTCATCTGCGAAGTCATGTGATGTTGGCACACACGGGGGCAGGTGGTCGAATAGAGAGGGAAGTAGTTGGGTCGTATGAATGGAATAGTTTGGGCGCAGCGCACAAAGATGAATCAGTTAAATTGAGCACAAAACACGTTCCGTTCAACCACCAAAGGGGATCGACGGAAGAATATAAGAGATAGAGTAGTACATTCATCCGTGCTTTCTCTTTTACTCACGCTCATTCTTTAGGTTATTGATTACGGGGAATATATTAAACAAGAGGGCTGTAAGTACGAGTAGTACAGACAGACTCATGACAGCTGTTAGTAGGTGAGCATGCATGTAACCGATACATGTGGAAGGCGTTCACAGTTGAGTAGTAATCGACTCCCGTGGGAGGCATGCACGACTAGTCGTGTTCTCTGTTCAATTGAATTGGAGAAAAATGCGTTCCACCAAAACACGTAAAAATGCATGCAGAACAAAGTTGTCTATAGACAATCTGGTTATGCGTCTGGTGCGTAGCGACAGCAAGTTAGTCCAAAATAGCCCATTCAAATGGAAGTAGAATAAGTTAACTTCTACTACCGATTTCTGTTTAAGAATGACTGCCGGATTAGAGATGATCCGTGGATGGTTCCACTTGGTTGGAAAAGGACGATTTTGTGTGTGTGATGACTGCTTCGCTTTTTGAAAATGATATTCGGCACTGGGACTGAAAAATCCGGGATTGCAAGCTGTGAACAGTTATTAATTTCTTATCTGAAAATCATTCGTGTTAAAGTTTCAGTATAGGCTCGTTTGTACAGACAGCCGATTATGTTTCACGTAAATTACTTTTAGTTTGTTTAACTAGACAGGCTTTCAGAATGGTAAATCTGATTTTACTAAACTAAATAATGCTGGTAAATCGTCTACTTTTAGTCTCCCTCCGCAATTGCTATTCTGGATCCATATTTTCCCCAACCACTGATGCATCGCATTCAGAATCCACGAGGCCATCTAAGGCATTCCCCACGTGCTTCCTGACAAGGCAAAGATACTGTGCTTTCCTTTGCTCCATTCTCATTACGTATGGATTGCACTCTGACCTTTATTTCCAACCCCATGCATGCATCTCCTTTTGATTCATTCTCACTTATTTTAAGCCTAATCTTCGCGTCAAATGGTCAAATGGTACCTTCGTTGATTGGTAAAGCCTGATTTGGACCAGGTAACACCTGGCGGTCGATCCAACCGTGTGTCATTCAACTTATTCGTCTACGTACTGCTTGATGTCTCTCCCTCGATTCTGGAAGGTCCCCACTGTGTCCTGCATATTTCTGTATTCTTCTTGGGTTTGCGTTTCTCTCGCTCGATTATTTGGTATTCATATGCAGTGACCCTTGTCTCACGTGCTAGGTGTTTGTACACCAGACAAACGCTTTGTTTTCTCCTTGATTCTCCTCAGTGTTGACGTCACGTTGTTGCAATGAAGTCTGGCCCACTTCCTTGACTCTTCTTGATTGTGTTCAACTTTAAGCTATTTGTCTCATCGTTGATTCGACTCCTAATTCATGTAGCATACATTATGGCTGTAGCCTCTCTCTCTCTGTCGAATCAACCTTAGTATTGCTTATTTTCCACGGATCCACGGAGCTGCGATTGCGCCTACCTTTATCTACACTGGCACTGGCATTGCTCACGATAACTGCCAAGTATTCATTCCTTCTTTTATCCTTCTGTATAATCTTTAATTATTGAAACACGGGTTTTGAGGCAACTGTTTCATACAACTCTCGATATTTTGTATAATAGGACTATGGGTTAGGATACTTATATCCTCTAAAGTAATTCACCTTTTCCTGCAATCAAAAATAGGAATGCAGATGTTTGTGAGACTTTTCGGAGCAGATAGACGGTGAAATGCCAACTTAGATTTTACCCTAATATTGATCTGTCAGTTAGGTCATGAAATTGGGGTTTGTCGATCGTGTGGGTCTAACCCAAGGAAGCGTTCATCATGCAGAAAAGGGAAAGGCATGTGATTATTCTTTTTTTCAAACGTAATGTTGTCAGCTTATCAACACAACACAGATCGATAAAACTGACCAGAGCAGATATTAATGTTGATATTAGAATGAGGGAACTTTTGAATATCATGCTTGGCAAAAAACAATTAAATGACATGCACGTTAGAACGCAGCGCGGAGGAAATTACTCAAGTCTTTTTCCTTCGGCTTAGAACAGATAATGATTAGAGTTAGGCGAAAAAAACCTAAAGGAACTGATGAACATAGGATCGCGGTGCAGCATTAAAAGAACGCAAGTGTTAGTTTATCGGGAGAGAGCTCAACATTGTGTTTCTTGTCCGATTACCAAGGACAAGGGTGGTTTTCCGAGTTGACCTATTTGCAGCAACCATTGGGCAACAGGATCAAATCCGGAAACACAAGGACGATCTGTTTCTACTGGTCTGTTACTGACGAGTTTAGTACCATATGTTAGACAGCCAGAAACAAGTGATTAGTAACAAAACCCTTTGGGGAAGATAGTGTAATGCATGAATGAGATACTGTACAAACAGCACAAGAAAGCCGATGTGCACAGATTCAACAATTTACAAATTCAACTGCGAAACTTTGATACACGGTCGGTTAAACGTTGGTGGCAGTTTCATTTTCGACTGCTTTCGTGCTCAGGGAGTAGTACAGTGTGAAACCCATCGTATCACTATTCCGACTGAGGTTTTGAAACTGGCGCCTAATGCAGTGCACCTCGCGATGATGAATCCCACTCACGAAAATGCCCTTGTGAACAGGACATATCATTGATTTGCACAAAGCGCACAGGTTTTGCTTCAGGGTTCGGTCAAAGATCATACAGTTACCTTGACGCGGGAAGGTAGGAGGAACTATTCGCTTGAAAAGCTGGCCGTTTAAATAAAAGTGGATCACATGTGAGAAATGGTACTCCCGGATCACTTCATCAGTATTTATTAAACTTTATTGGACGAATGTTGGCGCCCTGGATTGGCGTCCTAACGTTAGTTCAGTTATCGCCTC